>JAMAHW010000089.1:0-187280 GCA_023627715.1 Periconia sp. R9002
GGAGGGGAGTAGTTGGGGGTTTAGAACGTGTATTATTTTCTCTTGTAAGGGAATAAATAATAGCTACTGCAGAAATAAAATAACTTGTCGTATAGATTTGGTTGAGAAGCGCGAGAAATAGGGGCGGGGGGGGGGGGAGGGACAGGGGTAGGTGGTGAGGGTAAAGGTGTTGTGGTGGGGGAGGAGATGAGGAAGGAGGAGTTGGAGAGGATTTTGAGTTCCGGGTATGGGAGGGTGAGGGTGTGATGGGGTGAAGTCTTTTGTTTTTGGTTTGTGTGGGGTTTTTGGGTTTTTTTGGTGTGAGAGGATATATACCCCGCAACGTCTTTCCTTTTTGATATATATATACATATACCCTCCTTGTACAGCTTATATACTTACATAAATATACCCAACTTTCCTTGCACATCTCCTCCTAACTCCTCCTCTTCTTCTTCATCTCTAGTTCGGCTCGATTCGTTGGTTAGTATATCATTTCTCCCTAATTTCTATAGTACATACAAAAAGACATAAGGGAAGAAGGCGTACATCCATACATACATGACAAAATAACATATCCCACCCAGCGACGAACAAACAAGTATACCTATCAATACTTGAATACATGTATGTGGTACATGGAGATAGGCGTACGAATCGTGATTTTTTTTTCTCTTTTTTTGGTGGTAGAATGGATGTGTTGGGCGTAACTAAGGAGTGGGGTGGGAGTGGAAGAATGGGATGTTTACTTGGGTAGGTACATAGGTGGGTGTTAGGTGGATGAATGGGAAGTATGATTGGTATGCAGGTATGTGGGGAAGAGAATGTCGGGATTTGTTTGACAGAGCAGAAGTTGGGTAATTGTTTTAGAGTGAATAGTGGTTGCGTTAGTATGTAGGGAGGAAGGGTAGTTTGCTTAGTTATTTAATATTTATTTAGTTCTTTCAAATATAATATTTCTTTTTATTTTTAGGTTAGGTATAGGGAGTGCTAGTCAGGGGAGAGAGAGGAGTGATATCTTCATTATGGGGGGGCGTTAACAGCTTTCTTTATTCCAACACACTACCCAGGTACATATTTAACAGTATGTAGAAAGTACGTTAAAGAGGCTGTTTGTTGAACAGTGTCTTTTTTTTTAAAGTAGAAAAGTGCGAGTTAACACACTGTTCTGAATACCAGCTAAAACTCATCATGTACCTATGTAGGTACGGGGAGGAGTTATGTACCAGGCACGTGACGTGCCTGGGGGATTGGTTTCAAGGCAGTTGATTGATGACATCGACACGAGCTCTACCAGGATACTCTTTTCGTTCCAACCTTTCTTTTCTCTTTTCTTATTTAAATGATTTTGATCCGAGATAGATACTATTCCGTCTAATGTTCCTTTTCCCTTTCTCTCCCGTCCCAAAAGCAATGCCAACTAACCTACCCAGTTGACTCAATTCTATATCATTACTGGAAAACAAGGGGGTGAAAAAAGAGAGAGAACGAGGGCCAAAAAATCGGTTTACATAAGCGGAAGTTTCATCATCGTCTTGATCTGATCGATCGTTCGTCTATTGGATTTGCTTAATCTTGCATGTCCATCCAGAGCCCTTTTCGAGGAGGGGAAGACTATGTGTAACGTTAGTGAATGATGGTTCACAGGAAATAAGAATCCGTGAAACAGGATAGGAAGAAGAATGAACATACCTAGCACCCAAACACCACCCCAACTCATTACCCTTGATCTTCTTAGCGATCTTGACCTCGCGGTCAATGGGCATCTCGTAGCCAGTGTGCAGGAGCGCGAGCTGGAAGTTGAGATCGAGGCACCACTCAGGACGGTCCTTGAGCTCGGCGACGGCGCCCTCGATGCTGTGAAACACGTCCCAGGCCTGCTCGCCGTGGCACACGCGGTTGGTGAGGTCGCGGAGCTCGGCGAGGGAGAACGACTCGGGCATGCCGAGCGGCTGCGTGCGGTCGAAGAAGTAGGAGAAGAGGTAGACGTCCTCGCGCGCGAACGTCTTCTCGAACGAGGGCTGATGCACGCCGCGGAAGGCGCATGGTGCGACTTTGCACTCGGCGTCCTTTTGGAGTGTCTTTTCGGCGATGCCGCGGCATGTTGCCGGGGCGGCGCTCGCGGGGCCCGTCATGTTAACTGTCCTCTTTTCGCCGAGAGGGTGGTCCTTGGGGAGGTGGACTTCTACTTTCTTGCTCATGCCCGGTGCGATGCAGGGGTTGATGATGGGTTTCTTCAGCCAGTCTTCGGTCTCGGCTTTCTTGTTCTCCTTGTAGATCGAGTCCAGAACGGCAGAGTGGAGGTTGTTGCGTGCTTCCATGAGACCGTAACCAAGGTATGAGTGTTGGTAGAGCTCGAACTCGCGTCCGCCGAATTTGAGCGCGTACTTGTGATCACCGTCTTTGAGTTTCTCTGGCATGCCGCCGCCAGCTACTTCGGGGAACGTGGGCTGGAACACAATCTGGGTGGAGCCACCGCCGAGATCCAGAACAGCAGCAGTAGGTGTCTTGTCCGGTCCACCGATCTTGCCGAGTAGGTAGTTTGCCGTGATCCAAGCGTAAACACCCTCTTGCTCGCCGGGCATCACTTGTACACCGCCCTGCTCCTCCGACACAACGGGGAAGGGGTATTGGGTTTCGAGACGGGTGCGCACCGCTTTGAGGATCTTGTCGCTCATTTCGTCGCCGAGTTTGCGGAGACCAGCGGTGGCCTTGACCGCGACAGGTGTGCAAGCCTGGTATGCTTCGGGCACATTCTTGACAGCTACATCCATGAGGACATCCAGACTCTTTGCCGCACCCTCGGCATCTCCCGCGTATGAAGAAAGCCCTGAGCCGCCCTCCTTCTTCTCAGTCATTTTGAATACCTCGTTCTCGAGCTCGGGGGTGGGTCCGCAGTTGTTGAATTTGTACACGTGGATGCGCGAGCCGGTGCTGCCAGCATCGATCATGAGAGCATATTGAATCAGCGGCTTGTCTTTCGAGTACGACTTTGTGCACTTTGCCTCTGCACCGGGCGCAGCTGTGTTGCCGTCTTTTGATGGCGACAAAGCACCTGTTCACAATGTCAGTTTCTCGCTCCTATAATCCTATAACTCTATACTTGTTGTAAACGGGTAGGGCAAATTCAACTCACCGCCAGCCTTTGACAGACCATCTTTAGGCGCGATGAAGTACAGGATAAGGATGATGAATGCAATTATCCCCCCTGTCTTCAGAAACCGCGCTCGCTGACCCCCATTCATGGCGGACCCTTTGTATTCGTTCATAAGGCTGTTGGAGGGGACGGAGCGGTGACCGTGTGCGCGTCGATCGGGTTTCTCGTAGGGGTCGTCGTCGTCGTGAGCGGCGTCGATGTTGCTGCGAGGCAAGGAGACGGAGGTGCGTCGTCGAGTGCCACCGGGGAAAGAGAAATAGGACCAGATTCCAGGACGCCGTCGGACGTCAACTCCGCTTGACATGTGAGGGTAGCAAGAAAGGGTCTGGTAGCAAGACTAGGGACTCATGGAATAGGTCGTGAGTAGTATGGAGGCTAGGCGGTGGGTTAGCAGGGACGCTAGAGTGTATGTATGCGGATTCCCGCTCCTTAGATAACTAGGTAAGGCAGCAGGAACATACACCTCCAATCCGCAGGGACCAATTGATGAAGACGTACAGCAAATTGAGTTCCAAAAAGCTCCTGGAAACGTGTCGTCTCGTGTGTTCGAGGCGCACTCTGACACAAGATTGGCGTTGTGTTCTTTTGCTCCACAGTCCGAGGCTTGGCACGAGTACGAGCTGATGTTGGAATGAGACGGGATGTGATTGGTGCGGAGCCGTCTTACTTCGCCGCCCTGCTATCTTTAGTCCTTCTCCTTAATGCCTGCGTCTCCTCCAGTAAACCATAAAAAATTGACAAAACTCAATTTTTGCATAATCCCGTCGTGGCCTTGTTAGACGGCGTAAGCCGTGATTAATCGCTCGCAACATTTGAAGCCAAAATAAATGTGTCTGGACAGCGTCGCATCGCAGGTAAGTCCATTACTATGTACAGGTAACATGTAACACAATCATGTAAATTTTCGAAGTTTCTGACTTCTCGTTTTATTTATGTAGAACAAATGTGTAGTTTTACAAATCAGAAATGGTACTTGGAAAGCTTTTGTTCGCTGGAGGTTTTCTATCCAGGGGTAATGTATCGTGCTTGTAGATCAATTGAACATTTGAATATATACGGCAAATAATTCAATGACGAGAATGAACACAGCTCGATTGCAAGAGCAAATGTGGGCGAACCAATACTGTTAATCAAGTCATAGAAGCTGGAAGCGGAAGTACCTGAACCAAGGCTGAGTTCTTGGGACCTCATGTTGCTAATTGGTGCGAGTATTGGGGTGCACTACTCTGAACGGCAGACTCGTACCAAGTAGTGCAGTACTCATCATATAAGTTCTATTGCTTTCCCACACAAGTAGCTACCACTTTATTATCTTGAATTCCAATCACCAACATCCTTTCTCACAAACACATACTAAAAAAGTCCAACGCAACTTATTGCGAACGCTGTTCGACAACCAACAGAGATGAATCACTTGATATCAACTGCTACGAGGACGGTCTTCTGCTAAAGATCTCCTTTGCCTCTTACGAGCACTATACTCAACGCTCTTCATCGAAAGAACATGGGCCTCAACGCTGTACCTCCAACAAATACGATCATCAACACCCTTTCTCAAAGGAACAAGACCACCAAAGCGCGTCTTCAACCAAGCACAATTACCAAGGCCGTTTCTCGAGCAAATACGACGCCAAGAAATGTCCATTGGCAATGTGATCCCACACACGCCGACTTCAAATATTCCAAACGTCTCTCTTCGGGCACTGACTACTATCCAATTTGTACCACGGTTCTGTTTTGTTCAACACAGATAACTCTTGTCGCGATGGCATTTATCGAAAATTTAGAATGTCGAAGATGTAAGGCTGAGAAAACCGAGAAGAAAGGCAAGATGAGCAGCACCAAAAAACAGCCAGAAGACAATGATACTACTTGGTAAGACCGACCTCTTAAACCACTTGTGTAAGCCTCGATCGACCTCTGACCTAGAACAGGTATACATGGAGTTTTTTTTAGTGTTAAGACACATAGGCTGCAACGGATACTTTGATTGATAGGTTGAGTCTAGGGGAGACGATATTATGGAATCTGCGGAGAACTGTGATGAATTTCAAAGCTGTAGGCGATAGTCTTGTGGTCTGCCATCTTTTCGGAGTTGGCGTGCTTTGTTTGTTGGTCGTGGTATCACTCTTCTCTGGGATACGGAGGCTCATATGTATTAGTATTGATGTATTCTATAGAAGTTTCCCTCTAGGGTGGGGAAACATGTAATATTAATATCTTTGGTCCTGCCTGTGTCGATACCCATGGTAATATTACTCTGTGATGATCAACTCAAATTCCAAATTCATTGATATCGTTGGACTTGATTTCGGTAACTTCCGACTCTAGTTGCGCATTTCCGACTTCCGACTTCATATAGCTTCCAGTCATCGAAGAAAATGGAACAGAAGCTCGATGAATCAGAAGATATCGGCCACTCAAACCCAGGACATTGGCAATCGAACTGAAGTCATCACATCATATCTAACAAATCACTGCGCTATTGGTTATGTTGAACTCCAGGTACAGAGTCATTTGTTACCGAGACACCACGTAGTGTGGCGTATTGAGACACTGATGATGTACTTAACCACCCGAGTTACATTTAACCAACTTTGTATTCGCGATATATCTTACCCTATTATCACGGTATCATCACCTACGTACCCTCATCCCACCTCACCACATATATAAAGACACTCACCTTGTCACATCCAGTCCAAAGTTTTCTACCCGTCTACACACCTCTCTCTGAGCACGCATCAACCGAACACAACAACAAACTATCCTACCTCCTCAAGATGAATCGTCTTTTTTCAACCACAGTCAAGCGCGGCTTCCGCACCACGTCCCAGCTGCCTCGCGCAACTACAATTGCAAACCAAAACCGGCGGCCAACAATATTCCCTTTTCTCCGAACACAAAACACCACCATTCACGACCAGCAGATACGTGGCTATCTGTCCTCAAACTACGAAACAAAATTTTCTATACAAGACACCACAACCATGTCCAAAATCAGCAAAGACACAAAAGAAATCCTGGGCATTGTGAAGGCCGGCGGAAATCGCAAGCAAGGTACTCTATTCAGTGACACGTCCTTTTATTTCCGGGAGCCAAGCGTTGAAAACGGGAGCGTCGCCATCGAACGGATCAGAAGGAATACGGAAGAGGCGCTGGAAGTTTTGAAGAAGAGAGAATTCCGTCGGGAACGTTTTCGAGAACGTGTTCGAGAAGGTGTTCGAGGCGTATTTGGAGCTTGTGTGATCATCGTCAGCACCGTCGTCTTAATGGTATTAACGGCATTCTTGAAAGCAATTATCATCATAGGGATGAGATACGATAGCGAATATCAACGAGGCAGGGGCGAGAGCAATACTCAACGAGACAGCAGCAAGAGCAATACTCCACGAGGTAGCAGCGAGGAAAACAAGAATGAGAAGAGCAAGTGATGCATGAGGGTTGGTTCAACCAGGACAGCAATCACGTAAGTACCGCACGATATCCAAGCTAAAACATGCCCTCAGTATTAACTGGCTTTTGAAATCTAGGTAAAGTGTTATATATTGTCGAGATACTACGTGGTGTGGTGTATCGAGACATTAATAGTGTACTGTAACCGCCCTAGTTACATATCACTAAATTTGTACCCGCGATATAGGACTCAGTTTAGGTTAGCTATGTGTGTACTACTAGATGTATTTTACTCTCCTCTTTACTTTTGTAACATATAGATCTTAGTAAATGCTTGACATCGAATTCTTCGCGAATAGCAAAAAGAGACACTGTGTTGATACACGAACCTTACTACGAGACAGTGTGAAAATCGAAATTAATTAATTTTTTTTTCCTACCTGTGAAGGATAAATTAAAAATAGTATACCGTGACACGCGGGTGTGGAAATTGCCCGCACTTACAACACTTACCACTCTATATAACTCTTCAAGGGTCCCTTCTTCCTAAAACTAAAGTTTACTTGATAGTTAATAGAATACTAGGAGAGTATTTCTATAAAATGATTTTGACTACTTTTTTATTAAATTTACTATTAAAAAAGATAGATATCTCTTATTATATACTACAGGTTCTTATAGTGTTTTGTGAGGGGGGAATATTTTGACACCCGCGTGCCAGGGTAGCAATACTCTATAAAGATCTAATTCAATTCCGATTTCATACGAGCCTTACTACGAGATAGTATAGTGGACCGCGGATCCACGTTATATCGTTTTGTTCCGCCTTTCTCTGCAACCTTGGCTAGGAAGAGTCTCTCTCACACACAACTATCAACAACAACTGTTATTCTGCCATATATGAATCCGTCCATTCTATTTACAATCAAGCAAAGAGTTCTACCTATACATATTGTCGTTAAGTGCGCGGTCGACAAGCTCTAAATGCTCATCTTCCAACACCAATACATCTGTAAAATGCTGTGGACCGGTTCTGCCTATCAACCAGTCCGGTGGGACTCTTAGGAAAGTATTACACCTTACCCTGCGATATGCCCTACAAACCTGCCCGTTTACGTAAAAACTTGCATTTCGCATTAGCCGGAGATACAGAAGTATGAGATTCCATGATTTTCCATATTGGACATCACATCCAACCACTGCAAGATCGATGTCGTTCCCCAGATTAGAGGGCAACCAGGATTTATCACGCGACTTGATTTCGAGGACGTTGACTCGAATAGAGAGGCCTACATTGGTCATGGTGAATGGCGCGAGATTGACCGGTTGCCATAAGCTTAGAGGTGGGGTGTTCTCAAAATCTGATGGTGACTTCGCAAAAAGTCCACTGTTGTTGTACTGGCCTCGCCAAACAAAAATGCTCTGGTCAAATGAAGTTCGGATAATCTCTTCTTGTAGCCTTCGAAAGGCCTTGACTCCGCCTTCGCCATAGATTACCGGCATGTGGATATTGAAGAGTCCCATCAAGCTGTACGCCCTGTCTTCGCTGCGGGTTGTCTGGCGCCTTGATGCCCACGACATGCATTCGGCCGTACAGAAGGACCAAAGCATTCTTCTGTTCCTGAGAAGCCTTGAATTTATATTGGTGATCTCCGCAATTAGCTCCACAAGATCCCCTTTGTCATCGATTGGGGTCCAATCTTCCGAGAAGAAAGCCCTTATCTTTGGGGCAATCAGTTCTTGCAACGTCCATCCCCGAGTAAACCAACGACTGGGCTTTAGATGTCTCAGCCGCTGTTCTCGAGTTTCAGTCCTCCCCGCAAAGCTCGGGACGTCGGAAAGATAGATCAGACACTCCCCTGCATCGCGGTAGTAGCGGTACATTGAGTTGATAGCCTCTGACAGTTCGGCGCTGCTGCGCTTATCAATGCAGCAAGTATCGACCCAAGCGTACTGGTATCCGCGCGCTTTGGAAATCTCACAGAATTTCACGACTTTTTGAAATCCCGCTTTGACTTGGGCCGTTTCGCGGCCGCTCTGCATCTCGGAAAAGGATATCTCCTCGGTCCCCCACGTGTGGGAGAGAATGGCATATTGAGGAGTGTTTGTATCGAAAAATTCTTTGAGCTCAAGGGTAGCAGTGTCAAGGAGCCACATTGATGACTGTGAAGCATAGAGTCTATGGGAATTTGGCGTCCGACGATAGCGCAGTGTTTAACTGAGATGAAGTGACAAGTGGTCGATCCTATCAGTTTTCTGTCACCGTTTCTATCTCTTTGGGAGTTGTCTTCAGGTGGTGTTCTTTTGACCTGTTGCGGGGTAATGCATGACCAGCAGGCTGCACTGCGTTATCGGCTGCGAGGCTCGTTCTTTGAGCCTCACCGGTTAAACATCACGTGTTTAGATAACACTACTTAGGTATTATCCTTAAAAAGTAGCCATAGGATTTAGAGCTCGGAATGTGGAAGAATTACACTTCACATAGCTACCGCTAGCAGGAAACATGGCCAGCAACCCTGAGCCGTAAGGTTAGGCCCGGAGCGCTCGATTTGTTGGCGTGAAGGAACTGGAAAGACCCCTACCCAGGCCAGGGCTGGATCTCTGTTGTACCGATATTTGTATTTTATGTGCAATTATACATTTTTTCGCAATAGTGAAGCACTTGCAATTCATCGATGGTTAGTGGTGGAACGAGAGAGGACGAAGTTGGGTAGGGGATAGTTATTGATGTTGTTAGAACTATAGGACAGAGTATATGTAACTTAGTACTACATACAACCATCATGATAGCTATTACATCAGCCCCTTACCACCTGCGCTAAAAGCTACCTATGTGTCCGTCCTAGAGGTTACTATATTTTCACCAACATCGATACCCTAAGTAGTCTAATACTCTGCGGTTATTCGTTATATTTGATGAAGCAATTACACTATAGTAAAAAGACTAGCGTAATATAGTTTATAGTGCAGAGTGTCGTCGGCAGGCTGAGGAGGAGAAGGCCAGCCTTGGAATCGTATTGAACGCGTTCACCGCGTAAGTCTTGTTAAAAATTAACTATACTTTCGTAACCTTGCAGCTAATTAGACGTGGGCAGGAAAATGACGGTAGGCTTGTTAGGCGAGGTGAAGCAACTCCAAGCTTTAGCGGAAGAGCAAGGAGAAATGCTTCGCAAACAGAATCGCATGATAGAAGATGTTCACGTCATCCTCCAGTTTAGAGAAGAGACTTCTCATCAGAATCAACCTGGCCAAACCGGACGCCTTGAGTACTCGGCCTTCACTGCATCGGAGGTTTACAGCGGCAATAGTCTCGCGAATCTTCTTGGCCCTTCAAATTCAACGCTTAACCTCCGCATGGGAGACTTGCGGGAAAATTCGGTTAGCGCTGTATGGGAGGGAGCCTGATCCTGCAACAAGAGTGCCTATGCGGCGCGTTCACTCGCGGCTGTCCTTTGAGCAGCCTGACATCCAGAATCCTTCACAGCTGCGGAATGCCTTCGGATTAAAAACGCCAACCCACGAACCATTTTCGAGCTCTACGGCTCTGCTACGAATGGTGGATCTTTCTAAGATCTCCTACACCCTTCAGACAAGCCGGAGACAGATGTTCACCGCGAAGTTATCCGGAATGCTGAGGAGCTATATATCTGTGTTGGACGTGGTCCCCAGCTCGGAATCCTTTGCACTACTTTCTGGCGCGATGAAGTTTGTACTAGAGAATCCCACATCAAATAATGAAACAAACGTCATTGTGGAGGATATTCGTGACATCGCAGATACGCTGCCAACGATTGAACTGGCCGCGCAGGAACTTGAGGATCGCGAAACTTGGAGATCTTTGGCTACAGATGTATATTCTGCAGTCTCGGAGTATGTTGAGTTCGCTACCGCATACGTCCAAAAGAGTGCGAGCAAGTACACATTATCCATTATTAAAGTGACCCCAAAACTAATACTTCTAGGCTCACGCATTGCAAACGCTGTCGCTGGGATCGCTACAAACAAACGTCGAGAACTCCGAGAAAATTATGATATCGCATATAAAAGGTTTCATGGGAGATATGATATTCTATCTCGCTCTCAACTCCTCCGGCAACAGCGAGAGGCTGCAGAAGAGCAGCGAAAGGCAACGGAATTTCAAAGACAGCTGATGATGCAGCAACAGGATGCGATAGAGACTCATAAGCATCTATGTTCGCTGCAGCATGATATTGTATTGCGCAAGCTAGAAGCTATGTCAGGGCTAGAAGATAATGTTGAAGTAAACACCCTTTCCACTCAATCGTAGTACTTTCTGTCGGGCCTACATTTTTCCTTACGTTGAATACATTAGGGGGTTTGGCTGGAATCGAAACAGCGTGTTAATCGCACTTTTTAACTTTGAAATACTAGTAAATGACCTCTCTACGTACTTTTTCTATACTGTTATTTTCTTAATATTGAACTGTTAGAAGGTGTTCTACTTAACAAAAAAACTATATACTTTTGAACAGTGTGTCAAAATAAAGAAAGCTGTCAACGCCCTGTTCCATACCCAGCCAACCCCTATAATGTATGATACAATGCGATTATTTCTCTTGTATTCAAATTAGCAGATTCTCCCAGCTAAAGCCTAAAAACGTCAACCTACACAGAACTAACCACCCTTTTCGAGCAACGTGCCTATATATCAGCTACCTATCAATAGAGGAAAATTCAACGTAGCTGCTCATTCCTGCTTCTACCCCATTTTTCGGCCGGTTCTTTTCCTCTTCAGGCACCCCATACACCTTTCACGCCCGAGGCCTAGGCAACCTTCTTACACGCCTGAGTAATTCCTGTTTGCTCCTTAAAGGAGACCTCACCGGCGTGCTGTCTGACGAGCTCACAGAAAGCATCAACCCTAAACCCCTAAAACGAGACATCGCAGCAGTCGCCTTAAACTCCCCACATACTGGGTATACCAGTGCGTTGACGCGCTCTTCCGATCGGAGATCATGACCAAAACTTTCCACTAGATACATCACTCCCCAATAAAACAATCAATCCTACATCGTTCATCAGTTCACACCTTCCCTCTCTCCAACCCCAACTCCTCCAGCATCAATAACCTATCTCCCACACACCTACCACCATCTCTCACAAAACCACCCAACTCATAATCCCCTCCAAACAAAACAAACACTCCAACCCTTCGAATCCCCAACCTCTCCTTTCCACTGCGACCAAACCATCTCCACAGCCCCTCCCCCATCAACAAAACCCTTCACAAAAACACAAACACAAACACTGACACGGAAAAAAAGATTTTTTTGTTCTCTCTACTTAGAAAGTTACATGCAGTAGTTGTGGTTGTGGTATGGTATGGTGTGAATCTATGCCCATATCGTATAACGACAATACTCTAGTCTGCTTCCTCCACCAACGATAACAACAACACTCTCCTCTTCCGTTTCCATCGCATTCCGCCCTCTGCATATTTTAATGATCCTTTTCGTTTCTCGCTTCCACCTATCCTTTCATTCCAACGCCCCAATCCATCCATTTCAGTAAGACCGAGTATGAGAAGAAGAAGAAGAAAATGGGAGATACGTAAATTGGTAAGAGCAGAGCCTACGAAAACATATTCACCCTCTCCTTCTTCTGCGTCGAAGAATCTTCATACTATAGTAGTGCCTCAACGTTAGCATATCAATCCATCATCACCAGAGAGCCAACCCTAGTCCCCGAATGAAACCCAGGAAGGGGGGAAAATTTACGTACCTCCAAGAACCCAGTAATATCAACAAGCACCGTGAAACAATCCACCAACTCGCTCAGATCCTTGATCATCTCCTTGTCTTGGCCCAAACCCGATCCCACGTTGACACTCCTCTTGAAGATGGCAACCATACTATGCCTGCTTTCCTTCAAAAACTCTCGTGCTTGGAATACCGTTTGATCGTTCTGACGCCCTCTTGCAATGACGGCAGCATTTACAACGCGCAGAACTGAGAGCATTAACTCGTAGTACTTCTTCAGCGCATTGGGGTTATCAAACTCGAGGCCAATGTCGGGGTCGACGTCGAAAATGCGGGATTCGCGAACGGAGGAGAAGAGACTGGCGTTGAGGACGTATGCAGCGCCGAGACGCGTCTGGCATATGCGCAAGAGAAGGGCGAGGCTGGACTCGTAATAGGAGAGGAGGGTTGGGATTTGTGGGGCGGCGGCGGCTTTGAGCTCCGAAGGAATGTGCTTGATGTTATCAACGAGGACGCCGATGAAGTTGAGCGAAACCAAGGCTTCGAGGATGTATTTAGATTCTTGCCGCGCGGCGACTGACACGAAGGCTTGGAGCAGGAGGAGGGCAGACACTTTGCACATGCCTTGGCCGCTGTAGGCATCATCGCAAACGATTTCGATCAAATGGCTGCCGCAGTTCTTAACGGTGCTCAGCGTGTGTCGACCGAGGAGTGAGCCTTTGGTGGATTTTTCAAATGTGCCATGGATATAGCGGAAACATATCTGATAGCAGTACTCTCGGAGTTCGATGGTGGAGACAGGACTGTGGATGCCGACGAGGGCAGCGCGGAATAATTGTGAGAGACGGTCATTGGCAAAGTCGCCGTTTCGCGTTTTTTCGAAAGCCGTCGAGTCGAAGTCAATCTTGCGGATGAGGATTTCACCCAGGCTGGCCAGTTGCAGAGCCGTGAAGAGATCGGCATTGTATGATAACTCGAGCTTGGGCAGTATTACTTGAAGGGTCTGCAAGATGAATGCAGTACGCGAACTAGCGTCGAAATCGCATGCAGTAATAGTGACCATGAGTAACTGTACCCAGGATTGTAGGATCTCTTTGTGGTAATGGATTAGATGTGCCCGTCGATTCCAATCATCGAATGCTGCCAATAGAGCTATAGCCGTATTTTGGGCGTCAAGCTCATCCTCCTCGTCTTTGTACAAGCCATTTTTCTTGAGATATCGTAGTTTTAATAGCAGAACTTGCTCCAATAGCGGCCGAGAGTACAGCTCAACACCGTCCTTTTCCTCCAGACACGACGCAAGGTCGACGCCTTCAATCAAACTGTGACTCGGAACGGACATTTGAGGATAGCTCATTTCAATGAAGTCGAACAAGTCGAATACGGAGGCGTTCGTGACGGGGTCTTCGCCTGGTTGTATGGTAGTGCCTAATAAAGTGGACTGGATCCGTGATCGCATCGTCGGCATCCCTTCTTTGACTGTCAGACGTAGCTCCCGCGATTCGTAGTCCAAGAATGCCGCGCGCCTCTGTAGAAAATTCTGCAGTGCTTTGGCAGGTGTCTCAAAGAAGAACGGGGTGTATTCCCCTGCTGTCAGACTGACGAGTGCGTCTCCAAGAGAAAATCCATCCCATTGCGTATCGGGGCTGATTGGGATCAGAGCAGGCGCCTCGATGAATAGTAGCTCATTGATACGTAATTCTTGCATGACGACCGCACTTGTGAGTGGAGACGCCCAGAGCTTCTGTAATACTGCCCAGCACTTGGTCTTGACTTCAGACATCCAGCAGCTAAAGGTTTCCCCGTCATTGTCCGGATACTTTACTGCACATAAGAGAATCGCGTGGAAAAGAGAATCGCCAGAAGACCACAGACTACCATCGGCAATGCCAACAGTGGAGCTACCGCATGAGAATCCAAGTAGAATGTGGGCGATAGTCGGTCTTTGAGAAACAGCCGTCAAACAACTGTTGAGAAAATCGAGAATGCGAATTTTGATGATATAGCCAGGGGCCTCATTCCTCGCTTCTAGTTCATCCTCGTTAAACTTCATTAGGCCTGATAGAGAACGTCCAATACGTTCTGATTCATTGTCTTTCTCGAGAATGCCAACAATCTTGCTGCGGCCAGTGCGCTGTGCAAAGCCAGCTGGAGAGATTGCGAGTTTCCGTGATGAGGCCATCTTCTCTAAAAGCTGAAGCGATGCAATGGTAAGAGCTTCGTGTCCAGTGCCACAGTAGAGACCGAGATCAACGATGATTTGCAGGTTATTCAGGATGGCATCTTCGAAAGAAGCAAGTGATATGTTGGCTACTGAGGAACCATAGGTGGATGTTCGTTGCTTCAAAACTGGGCGGACAATATCGAGATAAGTGGCCTGTAGCTTCAGAACCTGGTCCATGACATCGATGCTCAACATTAGAGACTGTACCAAAGGTGAGTCTGTGGGAGCTGCATCGACTTCTTTAGCATCATGATGGGAAGAGGTAAAAAGAGCTTTGAGCACTCTGTCGTTGAACAACCACTCCATGACCCTCGTGAATGGATGTAGCGTGACGTAAGCAGCGAGGGAGGAGGGCTCAATGATATCGTCCACAGGAATGTTTGACTTGTTCGCGAAAACAACAAGGTTTTCGTTGAAAGTGCGAAGGCACACACTCATGAATCGCAAGCATGTCCATCGCAAGACGTTTCGTTGTAGTGGATCTTGTACCTCGGGACTCCGCTCTGCAAACACCTGTTGCATTACGAAGTCGATATATTTTTCAATGCCAGGCATCCTGCGGGCTGATCCCAATCCTTCAGGGAAAGGCAGAGTGTCGTTCAATCCATCATCATTGGGATAAGGCTCGATCAGCGCGTGAAGAAGACGGACGAACGCGATCGATTCGTCGTAACCACTGGCCAGAGTAGCCCAAAGCTCGTCGCGGGGATAAGGGGCAATTGCGCTAGTTTGTTTTGAACCAACATAGAATCCAGAAACGGTCCATTCATCAAGATTGTTCCACACACCCGCAGCGCGCACGCTTGTCTTGCCAACCAACAAAGCGGATATAGCATCAAACGCAGATGCGCGGAGGCCACTCTCGACTTTGTCGGCGCACAGTCCGAAACAGATGCCAGTCAAATTGTAGTCCGGGTGATCCAATAGCCAGCCGCGCGCCAGGTTACTCTCGCGACACAGATGTGCAAGCAAGCGGAGATAGCTCTCAAGCATGGTCGCGCTCTCAGGTTCTATGATCTGGTCGGCAGGATTCTGGTTTGGCGCGTAAAGGCCGCCTTGAAGGGCTTTCTTGGGCTCGTGGATATCGGTCTGAAACTCGATAAGCTCATTGAAGATGTGCGTATAGCTGAGAGAGCTGGTTCGACGAATTCTGCCTGCAGAGGAGGCTCCTTCTTCCAGCAAAAATCGATGCGCTGCGTCGGCATTTGCATCGCCAGTCGAGATGGCGCGAAGCATCTCACAAAACATCGCTATGCGCGGGGTCGGCTGACGTTTCGCAGCCCACTGCAAGAAACCGTAAAGGTTACTCTCTTTATCCTCCCAGAAGTCCTCGGCAGCTTCAGGAAAACCGTCAAATGCGTAAGAAACTATGACCAGGAAACGCTCCAAGTGTAACGGGTACTCTCCGCTGAATTGGCCAAAATGGAGCTGTAGCCGTCTCCGCTGATCATCTTCTTCCACTTTCAATCTACGTAAAGTATCTGGCATATTTGTGATGAAAGAATCGACAAAAACTTGAAGTTGCTCCATGATGAGGATCTTGAAGAATTCCTCTGGTTGTGCCGATTCTGGTGTCAGCACAGGGGTATCTTGCAACAATGTGGATATCATGCTTGTCTTTTGCGGGTCATACCACCGAACGGGGCGAACGTCCTGGCTGAACGACAGTATAAAGTGAAAGGCACCGTCATCCAAGGCTCGGAGAAAGGCTTCGGACCGGGCGTTGGCCTCTTGATCAAAATCCACGTTGGCCAGATCAGCATCGCTAGTATTTGGGTCAATATATCTCCCACTGTATTCGGCAAGCCACCACGTCAGTACAGCGGCATGGAGGTTCCTCAACACCCAGGGGTCATTATCCCTCCCCGCCATAAGTGTAGTGTGAAAAGTCCGCGCCTCTCGTGTTGGAGTAGTGGATTCCGCGGCGATGTGTGAGAGTAGACTCATCAACATTGGAACATGGTGTATGGTGATCAGATCATGCTTATCGATGGTCTTTGCTTTGGCAAGAAGGGCCTTGAGGTTCTCCATGTTGGCATAGCCGTGTTTGGCCATGTATGTGCAGATGGCGGATAGATTTTCGTGCTGGCGAGTAAGACTTTCTCGCTGGAAAGTCATGATCTCGATAAAGCCGGGGAGGGGCACTTGGCCGACCACATGGGCGCTCTGGAGACGCTCGGCGATGTTCTGTAACCACTTTTCTATGGCTGACATGCTATCCAAGCACTTGCCCCAGAAAATGTATGCGGTCGCAAAGTTTTGCGTGCCGTTCACATCGAGAATAATGGAGGCAGCAGTTTGCAGCGTCTCGTGCTGGTCGGTATCGGGGTCGGGGGTTTCGAAGGCGAGCTTGAATAGCATGCGCAGGCACAGCAAGATCAACTCGCGACGACGATGAAAGCGAATGACGGCCGTCTGGAGCTGGGAACGATCGAGTTCGGTGGCCTCTGCCTGAGCGCCAACCATGTAGGCAGCAGCTTCCATTTCGTCGAGATCTAAAGCCTCTGCCATCTCCAGCGTCTGCTGTTTGAACTCTTCGTTGAGCTCATATTCCACATCGCGCACGGTGATTTTGCCCTCGCCCAAAGCTTTACGGCTGGCATCGTTCTTAGGTTTCTTGTCTATTAGAGATTTGAAATCTTGCAATTGGGTTTCCAGGTTCAATAGCAGGCGCTCGACGACGGGTAACCGATTGTCGATGACGGCGCAAAGATCGCGGTGTATAGCCTCGAGGGCCTGGAAGCTGTCGTCGTCAGCCATGGCAGAGTCGAAGATGGCCACTGGGCATCATGCGCCGGCGATGGCGTGGGAGAGGCCGGAGTGGAGGGTTGCTAATGTTCTGCCGGCGAGCGATGTGGTGTTGTTGTTTTGGTAGTGGGTGGTTGCTTGCTTTGCTCAAACTTCAAAGCAGTCGCTAACACTAACACTAACGCGCCTGCCGTCTGGGAGCTCGGACGCGCTTTCCTCTCCAGACCCCTGTCTATTTGCTTGGCGGGACATTTCATCCCATCAACTCTCCATTTACCTCCGCCATAGCTCCGCAACTGAGATGGAACCAACCTCTCTCACTCTACCGCGCTGCGAATAATAATATCGCCCGGTGGAAGAACCTAATTCGGATCTCAATTCCATAATATCCATGTAATTCATCTACATACATATATCATCTGCTCGGCGCTTCCCTTCGTTCGTGCTTGCCTCTCTTTTTCTTTGCTGGTCTTGCTGCGAGACCATCGGCCATGCGCCGGCCATCTTGCTTTCACCACCACTCCATTTCCGCCTCCACACACAGACTCACAATTGCGTGTATATTCAAAGCAGGTGCCTGGCACATGTAGGTATTGCGTCATGGGCGCGACGAGTATCCAGGACGCAAAAGGTGAGTACCGTCATCTTCTCGCGCCCAAAATTTCAACTAATTCCTCCTGTCTAGTCCTCATCTCGTCCGCCAAGCAAAATGACCGTGGCGCTGGCCTCAGAGACCTGGTTCATATCCTCAAGCACAACCGTGGAAAGCCTGCCCTGGAAAGCCTGGGGAACAAGGCCTATCTGGCCCTCTGCGAGACATTGCTACAATGCATGCACAACGAACGCAATGCCTGGCTTAAAACGAAAGCTAAAACAACTAAAAAAGCGGCGCCTTACCTCGCTGCCTCGGCCAACGCTTTGCGCCATGTCATATATGCCGGGGTGCGCGCCATCAAGGGCTCAACCGTCGAGTTTATCGTGACCACCATCATCGAGTCGTTGCCGGGTAAGAATGGCAACTTCGTCACTCCGCTCCTCGAAGATCTCCCCAAGACCCTGCGTGCTTTACTCGAATACCAGCCCCATGTAGAACGTTTCTCCTCGGATTGCTGGGATGCAACCGTCGAGTTTTGTATCGAGTCGCTTGCCACCATCTTCACCGAGCCCAACGAGGAGGAACAGCCCGCCAGCTGGAGTACGAGCGTCTCTAGTCGGGGCCGCACACCCTTCGACTCTACCGATGTCGCCGTACGGTCTAGCCAGCGCGTAGCCTCTTCGAACTTTAAAAGCATTCCTTATGAGCTCATTCATGCCGCCGAAGACCTTGTACACTGCCTCCACCTCCTTGTCAAAGCTTCCAATGCCCCTGTTCTGCCAAAAGCTGAACTCATCGTACATTCTCTGGTTCACTACCTGCAACAGAAGTCAGCACGTGGAAAGTCCACTGCCCTTGCAGCAATCAACTCCATCTTTCCCCGCATTACCCTCCATTCCGCCTCGCTCGCCAGACACGTCGTGCTCGAGGTATTGCCATTGATGAAGACTTTTTGGGGTGATGCTCCTATGCGAGACGAAATGCTTGTGGCTTTGACGTATTTTGAAGTGCATATTGCCAGCATCTTCCAAAACAAGCCTGATGAGTCCTTTGGTAGGGGAATCGAAGACATTCTAGATGTCATATACGGTGATTACCGACGCAGGCAGGAGACGTCTACCCACCATTATCTTGAAGAAGATCATGTTTGTTTCCGCTCTATCGGTATGGCCAGCAAAGAAGCATATCCATTGAGTACCCCAGCTTTCGCTATGGATCCTACACACTCTCGCCATGAGGGGCTTTGGGCTACGGTCGCGTGCATTGCCCGGTTGTCGTACATGCTCGACGAACAAAAACGCCGAGCATATAGAAACGATGAAAATGAGGAAGTGAAGCCAAAAAGACCTCGCATAACTCGCCATTTCCAGGAGTACGTTCGTCATTTATCCGAGCCTCGATCTAATGCTAAGCGGGCTGCATTGCAAGTGATTGCCTTCATCGTACAAGAAGGCCCTTTGGGCGAAGACGAACTTCAAACACTCTTAGAAAAACTCATCCCTTGCATATCAGATGAGAACCCCGCACACTCCTCCTGGGCCTTGATCTCTCTAGCCGCGTAAGTGGTGTTCATGCTAGCTTTGTTTTCGAATCACTGACAAGACTAGAGCTGCCTTTCAACGTACTGCTAACACGCCAGCACTCTCGGGCCTTTGGATTTCGGCTTGGAAAACTGCATTTCGTGTAATCACATCATCTTCCTCTTCTCGTGCTGCCTGCCATTTCATGGATGTGGTGCTACGACTAAAGATTGTTTCTTTCTCTGCAGTTTCGGAGACAGTCCAGACCATGCTGATGTCACTAGAGCTCAATGGGCCAGCTCTGCTTGCGGAAAGCACCACGTCCCTAATGGCAACGCTGATCCAAGAGAAAGTTGCCGAAAACCCAACCCACTACAACCAAACCGCAGAAAGGGTGCTCAGCTGGCTTCTCAATAAATGGACGCCAAGTAAGTACAGGTATATGCTACACTCTGCCTTCCGTGGTTGCTAACATGTCCAGGTCTGTGGTCGGAGAGATCGTATGCAGCTCTCGGTACTCATCATTGTAATGCACGTGACATATTGCGAGTATTACATGCTTGCTTAGATCGGCCATACTTGCATTTCCGGTCTGCGCCGTACAAAATCATGGGACCTGTTGCCCAAGCTCGCATGCAGACGGACAAAATGCATGAATTTTCGCAGTTCCTCTTGCTTCTAGACCCCGTCGACGAATTCATTCTGCAACCATCACTGGCAGCTACTCAAACCAATGCATCGCCTTCTAATCACGTGTTACAACTCGAAGGCCGAATGCTCGATTTTTGTCTGTCAGAGCTTGAGAAAACCAACCAACGATGGACGCAATGGTCAGAGCAATACCCTCAGAATATCACTGCGGATATGTTACGAATCATCGTCAGTCTATGTGTTGTCTCCTCGGCACTTGGTTCGTTGGTGAAACAACAAGATCAGCGTATAAACGACCTAGGGATTGCCGTTGACAGATTTGTGCGATCATTTGTCAGATTATTGACAAAACCCCAAACAGAAAGATACAAAGTCGATGCGGTCATTGACGCGTGTGCACAAAACCTGCCAGACATTGGCGAGATGCAGGATCTATCCCGTGCTTCTTTCAAAGACGCTGGCATACTCATTCTAGCAAACCATCTCTCTGGGGCTTTGGTTGACCGTAAAGAAATCAAACAGTCGTTCTATGCTGAAGACAACGATTTTATGGACATGGATGATGGGCCAACTTCACAGGCTACAGCAGGCGCATCAGAGTTCGAAGCTGACGTTCCCCGTTATGACATAGCTGCTTCGTCGGAAGCTGGCGCATTTTATTCTTGCGTTCTGACCTATATTCACCTCATAAAGTTCGTTGGCGACATGTTTGATCAAGAACCGGATTACATACCGTCAGAGTTCATAGAGTATCTAACATCGATTCCTGAAGCTGACCTTCTTCGATCGCGCCAGTTTATTAGAACTCTGATGCAAGGGCAATTCAATGTGGCTCGAGCGGACATTATGAAGCTGTTGGAACGGCTAAGCGATTCCCTCATCGACCCACGCGCCCGAGAGTACAACACGTCAGAAGTTGCCAACAGTATGATATTGGAGATACTGACTGGAACTATCGGGATTTGGAGCGCAGAGCCCACAGATCGCGAAACGCAAGATTTGTATGATCATGCAGAGGCATTGTATTCTTACTATACTAAGGGCATGGAAAAGAGTGGCGTGCGAAGATCTCCAGGTCTCCAGGAACGAATAGCTTCGTTCTTATATGGTCTCTTACGGCATCATCCAAGCTTCGGACAGAGTCGCAAAGTACCGTCTGTGCGTACAAGTCTCTTTGAACTTCTTGCGAAAGGCGAAATGATGGTAAAATATCATATTGCAGAACGCTTGTCTGACATTTTCGAAGACTTCGTACTTTCAGAGCACAACAAGATACTGCAGGACGTGGATGACAGCCTTCCAAGCGGCGAAGGGTGGCTTGAAGGCATCGCTATTCGGCTGCTTGTTTTTTCTAAGCTCGCATCACGATGGCATACGGTGCAGCGGCAGTGCATATACCGCATGTTTGCGACAGCTGGTTCGATCACCGGCGCAACGCATCATGCTAAGCGTTGTATCGCCGACGTTGCAGCAGCAAGGAATATGGAAGATTCCCAAGCATTATTTCGGCTCTTTGCTTCACAAATCATCTTCACCTGGTTGTGTAGGGATCGAAAGTTTGCCGAAATACCCTTCGCGACATTCAGTTATGAAACTCTCAAAGACCTTTTACGAGACGTGGAAGCAGAAGCGGTCGGCCAGGCGATTATGCGTGGGCAAAAAGATGACGTCGACTTCATAGCCAAACAGCTGGGAGATTCAACATCAAATGTGTTAGTCAGGAATTTGCCAAAAGCTGCCGCTTACACTATTTCATGGGACACCTGCAATGGTTATGCACGTAATAAGTCTATACCAAGCAGTTCGAATCTTCTCCGTGATTTGATAGGAAAAGTCCAGTATGCTGAGCTTATTCTTCAACAATTTCCTTTAGTCCTCGGCCACATCTTTCAGACTATTGGTCAAGAAGATAGGGTCAGCAAACAATTGGATAAGCGGCCGGCATTTCATGATGCATCCAAGGCATTATCGGAAATGAATAATATCAGCCATTCCACAGTGGCGCTTGATATTGAGATAGAACCATCATTTTCCGCGTATTACCTTAACGACCAGCTTGAACGACTTTGCCGCCGAACAGGAGACAACCCCGATAGCTTTTGGACTTCCAGCAACTACACTCTAGTCACGCGAATGCTCTTGGATCGCATACATCCCGCACTAGGATCTCTTTATGCCCGATCTATTGTTCGTAAGCTGAGAATTCTCGTCGCTCTCGCTGGACCTGTGGCATACGAGGGTTATCCACTCCAGATGACATTACAATCCCTCAGGCCCTTTCTTACAGACATCCAGTGTGCGGAGGATGTTGTAGGTATAATGCAGTATCTCTTGGAGCATGGCATTCAGTATCTGAAAGGAGATTTGGGCTTCGTTACTGGAATTGGCCTATCGATTCTTATATCTATTCGTGTATTCATGGGTTCGTCACAGGAGAGCACAACCCAACAATCACAGTATATGGCAACCATGGACACGGCAACGAAGTTTCATGGATGGTTCACTAAATATCTGAAATCCTATGCGGACAGCCTGGCGGATAGTGAGAGTAGCGCAAACATCAAAGCGTTCAGATTGATAACCACAGCTGCATCGCTCGTTCGCACCGAGGGAAATTCATTACGGGGGACTGAAGAGAGTAAATTGCTACTAGAAATCTTGGACGATGTCCGTTCAGGCCGGAAACTCCTGAACAATACCTCCCGCGAGGTTGCTCTTGACTTGCTTTGCCAAAACTTCCAGCCAGCTCCTAGTGCACGGGATGATGTGCTTGGTTTTGACGCAGAAGCAGCAAAATATGCATTGCACGTCTGGGATTCATGCCGAAGAAGCAATGTAGGAGATGGTTACTTGTTGTGGGCCGCTCGGGTACTTGGTCGAGCCTTCAGCGCCTACGGCGAAGTCGGACAAAGCACTGCTCCCTCCCATCCGTGGTCGGCTCGTATAGCAGCAGAATCAGAGGGTTCCCCTGGTCGTCCATCACGCGAAGCCATCATCAAGGAAATCATCGGGGTCTTCTACAGCGATGATCGCCACGAGGTCAGTCTTGCAGAAGAGTCGATTCGCCTTACTCTTTCCCGTCTTCCGCAAGCCCAACAGGATTATGTGGTAGAGCTCAACGAGATAATACCGCGACATATCACGAAAGCACTGGGCCTGCCCATAGATGATGGCAACATAGATTCCCTGCCATCTACCACTAACGTCTTGGAGCAATGCGCAGGTGTTGCCCACAACAAGCCGGTTTCTTTGTGGACCAGAGATTTGGCCATCGCCCTGTGTCGTGTGGCATCCCATGAGCCTCTTTTAGGTTCCTTGCCCAAATTACTGCTTGGTTTCAGCCACATGGCCGAGAGACTGTTCCCCTACATTCTCCATCTTGTTCTCCTTGATGAATTTGAAGGAGAGCGTAGCGTTCGGCGAACAATATCAACGGCAATGATGGACTGGTTCTCGGGTTGCGACACTACCCGTATACCGCAGGCACGCATCTTTATCCAAGCTATTTTGTACTTGCGCAGCCAACCTGTCCCCAAGGAAGTCACCAGAGTAGATCGAGATCGATGGCTTGAAATCGACTATCTGGAAGCTGCTAGAGCAGCTACTGTATGCGGTATGTACCGCAGCGCACTGTTATTTGCGGAAACAGCAGTAGAGCCAGTGGTGAAAGCCTCGCGAAGGAGCTCGAGTGTCACTGAATCAACAAAAATACCCGTGGATCTGCAGCTCTCCATTTATAAGAATCTCGATGAACCTGATTCCTTCTATGGTGTAGACAGGGGCTACAGTTTGGAGTCTGTCATTGATCGTGTGGATTACGAAGGCGACGGGATCAAAAGTCTGCTCTTCCGTGGAGCTCGTTTGGACAGCCAAATTCGACAATCGAGCGAAGTGCAAACAACGGATACCCGCGGCATGGTCAAAAGCCTTATAATGCTCAACATGAATAGCGTTACACACTCTTTGCTCTCGAACGATCAATTCCGTAACATAGGCGAGGATGGCGTTGAAGACACTCTCCAAACAGCACGCAAACTAGGCCAATGGGACATCAAAGCTCCTGAAATGAATCACTCAGAGCATAGCACTCTATTTAAAGCCTTCCAAGGATTACACTACGCAACAGATGCAGTTTCTGCAAAAAAGAGCTTCGACAACCAGATACTGTCCATGATTGGACAGCTTGTTGGAACATATACCTCATCACCATCCACACAATCTCATCTCAGAACTCTGGCAATTCTCGCAGAGGCCCATGATGTGGTTGGCACTCGGTCTGATGATGACTTGATTGAAACCTGGGAGCAAATGAAAGAACGAGAGCAGTGGATGCGTACTGGAGAGTAAGTCCCAATTCTGAAATCTTGAAATTGAGGTTTGAAATAACGATTTGTTGCCTAGGTTTGAGAGTGTCCGACAGATCCTATCATGTCGTGAAACCCTTTTTAATGTCCTTAGCACTAACCCACCCTTGCTGGAATCCTTACGCGTGAGAACTGGAAGCGTTCGTAACATCGAGGTTCAAGCGCTGGTGTCTTCGTCAAGAATTTATAGGAAGCATGGCGCAATTCAAGAATCACTGGCGCGAGTGACATACCTTTCAGATATTGTGCCACAGTGCAGATCCGTGGGCCTGGAGATCGGGGCAATCGCGCAACACGAGGTTGCTAGTGTATTGTGGGACCAGGGCGAGATTGAGACATCCACTGGAATGCGACAGCACCTGATCGAGCATACCCATTTCGACTCTCAAGATGCAGACATTAGTTTACCTGTCATAATGGCAAAACTTGTAAGCTCAATATCCTCTCCAAAGGTAGCATCAGCGGAAGCTTACTGTTTTAGGGCCATCACCTTGCTGAAGCTCGTTTGGAAAAGCCTGATGTAATCACTAGAGACTACCTTCAACCTGCGATCCGGGAATTGAAGGGGCAGATGCTCGGCTCAGGAGCGGCCCAGGTGTTTCATGAATTCGCACTGTTTTGCGATAAACAATTACAAAGTCCAGAGGCGATAGATGACCTGCAACGTGCCAAAGCCGGCGTTGACCGCAGACTACAAGAATATCAAGATTTCGTGAAGCTTGCGAATTCAGAAAAGAGTAAAAGTATGCGTGATACCTATAAGAGGAGCGCCGCGAAAGCAAGAGTGTGGTACAATTTGGACCATACAGAATACGAAAGGCAGCGAAAAGATCGGGAACAGTTTTTGCGGCGATGCTTGGAAAACTACCTGCTGTCACTCCAAGCCAGCGATGAATTCAACAACGATGCTCTGCGTGTTTTCTCTTTGTGGTTGGAATACGCCGATCTGCCTCTTGCAAATGAGGCTGTAGGGCTCCATCTCAGCAAAGTGCCCAGCGGGAAGTTCGCACTACTAATGAATCAATTATCCTCTCGCCTGCAATCGGAACAGACCGAGTTTCAAAAACTTCTTCTCGAACTGGTTTTCCGAATCTGCACCGACCACCCCTACCATGGAATGCACCAAATATTTGCCATTCAAACAAAAGTTGGAAATTTTACAAGAGAAGACGTGATGAGGGCCAAAGACGAGTCGGCTCGATCTCGTCAAAAAGCCGCAGCACACATCGCACAGCTGCTAGATAAAGACAAGCGATCACAATCTACGTGGAGGACCATTCACCGATCGGACGAGATCTACCATGCACTCGCCATGTTCAAAGACGAGAAGGACAATCGTCAAGGACGAGAATATCCTCTTGATAGATACCGCGAGTCGAGAGATTTGGTGCAGAAGATTCCGCCATTGAAAGTACCACCAGCAACTTTACAGATCGAAGTGAGAGCGAACCAAGATTACAGCGACCTGCCCAGAATCGCGGGCTTTGGTTCTAGAATGACCATTGCAAACGGACTGAGCGCCCCAAAGATTATTACGGCTAAAGGAACGGACGGCAAGCCATATAAACAGCTGGTAAGTGGCACACGCAGCGAATAAAATAGGTAGCCCTACTAATATATAACAGTTCAAATCCGGAAACGACGATCTTCGACAAGATGCCATCATGGAGCAGGTCTTCGACCAAGTCTCCCGCCTACTAAAGAACCATACCGCAACACGTCTCCGCAATCTCGGCATCCGCACCTACAAAGTCCTTCCCCTCTCAACCCGCTCTGGCCTCATGGAATTCGTTCAAGACACAATACCACTTCACATGTGGGTAATGCCCGCCCACGAACGCTACTATCCAAACGACTACAAACCCGACCAATGCCGACGCCTAATCGGCTCAGTCCAGCAAGAATCGCAAGCAGCACGCATCAAAACCTGGCAAAAGGTAGCCGCCAACTTCCACCCGGTGCTCCGCTACTTCCTCCTCGAACTCTTCCAAGACCCAGATGAATGGTTCCAAAAACGCCTCGCCTACACGCGCTCGACAGCCGCCATCTCCATCCTCGGCCACGTCCTCGGGCTCGGAGACCGACACTGCCACAACATCCTCCTCGATAAGAAAAGTGGAGACGTCGTGCACATCGATCTCGGCGTCAGCTTCGAAGCCGGCCGCGTCCTCCCCGTGCCCGAAGTCGTCCCCTTCCGTCTCACGCGCGACCTCGTCGACGCCATGGGGTACACCAAAACCGAGGGCGTTTTCCGTCGCTCGTGCGAATTCACAATGGATACCCTCCGCGACGAGCGCGAGTCCATCATGACGCTCCTCAACGTCCTCCGCTACGATCCCCTCGTCAACTGGAGCATCACGTCCACCAAGGCAAAGCGCATGCAGGAAGGCCAGGAAACGGCCGCCGCTGCCGCCGCCGCACCTTCTTCAACCGCTGTCTCACGCGCCGGTACCGTCGGTGGGACGCCTGCGCCTGACAATCCTGCCGCGGCACAACCGCCGCAACAGCAGGACAATAACAATAACTACCAAGAATCCGACAGGAAAAAGGAGGAAGAGCAAGCGGGTGAAGCGGGCCGCGCCCTCGCCGTCGTGGAGAAGAAGCTGAGTAAGACGCTGAGCACCAAAGCTACGGTCAATGAGTTGATTCAGTCCGCTACCGATGAACGCAATTTGGCGGTGCTGTATCAGGGGTGGGCTAGTTATGCTTAGGGGGTTGGGATTTCGGTTTACTTTTTTTTTCTTTTGTATTGGTTTCGGTTCAGTGTATTGTTTTCTGGGGGGTGGGAAGGGGAAGGCAGGAGGTTGGGGGGAAAGGAAAGGAAAGGAAAGGATGAGAAGTGGGTGGTGGATGGTGCAAATATTCGTGCCTCGTCCAAAAGAGAGAGAAAAGAAGGGAGATGTGTATGATGGTAGTTTTATATATACACACTTTGTAGCATTTAATCTGCGTTGATACCTAGATAGAAATGGTATCAAATAATTCACACCCTTTTTTTTTTGTCTTTATAATCGTGTGTTCACTGTTTTCTCTTTCCTGTTATAAAAAAAAAGAATTACCGCAAATGTACAGATCAAGAACGAGTATATATGTATGTACGAGAATAGATCGGTTGAGGGTTGATCGATATATTAATATATCGAGTTGTTTTCGCTCGTCATCAGGACTATCTCATACAGGTACCGTGTGGATCCCACAACGAATTCCCACATACACACACACCCTCTACGCAATATAGCTATAGCTCCCATCATCCTCGCGCTCCAAAAAGTCCTTCTCAATCAACTTATCAATATTACGCTTGATGCCCGCAACATCCAACGTGCCTCTACTCCGCGTGACGCGGATCGTCTCCGCCACAAGCTCCGAGTGCATAATGTTCTTGCGCGCCTTGAGGATGCGCACAATGGCGGCTTGGGTCTCGTAGTTGCGGTCCGCGGCGACGCGCTCGTGGGTCTCCTTGTTCTCGGCGGCGGTTTCCTTGAGCTGCACCGTGTTGATTTTGATGCGGTATTTGGGGTCGTTGAAGGATGTGTTGAGCGTGAAGGTGTCGGTGGGGTTTATGTCACGGCCTTTGGGGTGCTTGGTTAGGGGTCGGAGTTTGGCGCAGGCGAGGGATTGGAGGGTGCGCTCCAGTTCGGCGGGAGCTGGAATGGTGTTAGCTACTTTTTTTCTTTTTTACGAGGGGGTGGGGGAAACTTACGCAATCCTGTGGCTTCTTTGAGATAATTGTAGTCGAGATGCTCGCCGATTGGGACGTCGTTGAAGAGCAGGAGAACGATGGCTTGGAAAGATGACACAACAAGTTCTTTCATGCCCTTTGGAAATCTGGCTTTGAGTTGACACTGCGCCAGTGCGTGTTTCCATTCCAGTTTCCGACCGGAGTGCTTGAGCTTGTAGTGCGCCTCAAATTTGTCGATCTCTGTCTTGATTTGAGGGGGAATGATGACGGAAACGGTGGGGTAGGTTGGCCATGCGGAAGCGGACAGAACGTTTACATTCAGATCGACAGCGTGTTTCTCGTTGCGTTCTTCAGATATCGCTTTGTATGAGGTACCCTCGTCTCGAGATAACTCAATGTCCTTGAACATTTGCTCGAGGTTGGCTGTGAATCCGGCACCACATTCCGTCTTCAGACGCGCCAGCATACTTCTCTCTGCATCTGCGCTGGCGCTTCGTCCCATAAGTAATCTGCGGGCGAGGTCTTTTTTGTAAAACGCCTCGAACACCGCTTTGCCATGGACAAATCGGAAAAGATCTAATACTTGATCGAGTTGAATATTGACTTCAGCATCTTCATCAAATGGTACATCTTCGTTGTCCTCTTCCTCGGGTACTATAGCGGCGGGCTTCTCTGTTTTCCTACTCAACTGGGCTGGGATAGCTTTCGCACCACCTCTCAGTAGCATATCGACGTATTTAGCAATCATCTCCCCTGGCTTCGAGTTATCTGTATTCCATGTTGCACTTGACTTCTTCGTCTTGTTCATGAAAGCTTCGAATGATTCGCGAAGGCCGTGACCGAGATCATCGTGGCGGTGAAATGAGAATTTCCAGATAGTATCAAGCTGTCGTTTTAGAGTCAGTAGCTTTACTACCATAAGATCTTGCTCTTTCTCGTTGAAGACGATTTCTGTGCCAGTGTCTTCAATCCATTTGGTGAATGCTGGCCGTAGTTTTCCACCTAGTTTCCGTCTTTCTAGAAGGTTAAACAGCAGTTCCAAATCCTTAACGGCGTTGTCTTCGAGCAGGTCCGCTAAATCATCTTGGTTGATTAGTCGATCCTCTTTCTTGGAGATCAAGTGATCTTCCAGGAGGGTAAGCAGATCCCTCTTCGTCGATCCATCCAACCTGAAAGTCTCCACCCTAGTCATTTCACTCTTCATAAGCTCAATGGCGCTATTAACATACTCCGGCAGCGTCTTCTCCGTGCTTGCCTTGTCGGACCACTGCACGACATACGTCTGGCTGAGCTCCAACATACGCGGTTCAAAGTGTTTTGTATACACTTTTATATCGTGGAACATCTTAATAGCCTTGGAAAACATTTCGCGGTCAAGGACCTCGCCCGCTCGATCCACAGCAATAAGGTCACAAGCACCATCCACTATTCTATGATTCAGTTTTGCGTGATCAAAAATGGCCGTGCGAAAAAGGTCGACGGCAATATCATGGAGGGACTCCTGTCGAGGGAGGAGGTACGAGCGATCGAGGTAGCAGAAGATCCAATCCAAATATTTCTATTCCATCGATTAGCACAGATCTTGACGACTGTTGTCCAGAGGCTGTAAGGTTACGATTTACCATTTGATCATTCCACGTTGCCCACGCCAGTAAAGATGCTCTCAATACATCCACATCCTTCCGACCACTCGCCTCCAGTACTCGTTCCCTCAACGCCCCAGCAACATACTTCTCACATTTTTTCACCAACCTGTCTTTTGCATCGCGTGCTAGCCCCTGACGACAAACGTTCTCGATCCCTCTATACAGCTCTTCCAGACTGAAATCAATCTGACCCTGCTGGAATATCGTGTCAAGCGCCGCCTCAACCTTACTCCACGTCTGCTCGAGAAAAACATTGGGGTCGACCTTGCGCGTCGGCCGGAAGTTCTTCACCATGAGCTTCTTTGGTCCCGAATTTGCATGCATATTCGGGCCTGCTGGCTTCTTCATGCCATTCCGGGCAAGCCCCGAGAGAGCGGATGGCCGCGCGGGGCTTCCACCTGTGGGCGGGCTTGAGGTTATGTCTATAAGCTCGGTAGGCGCAGACCCGCTACCCCTCTTGCTCGGGAAATGGTACATGTTTGCGGTGCTCATGGTGGGAGTTAAGGGTGGCGGCGGAGTCGAGGTAGGTAAGGCGTCTCCTCTTGGGCTATCGAGCTTCGCACGCTTGCTTGAGGGCGACAGCGGACCTGTGGCGGTCGAATTTGGCTTTTGCTGGGTGTTAAACAGTTCTTTGATGGTTTTGGCCGGCGTGTGCTTGCGTTTCTTGTCGCCCGATGTCGATGACATTGAAGGGGAGGCTGGACAGCGTGAGGCTAGTACTGGCTGCAGATGTGTCGAGCTCGGTGTTCAATCCAGGTATGAGCAGATGTCGAAGATGACGCGACTAGTGCGTTGGTATTGGTTGGGAGTTGCTGCGCTATACCTCGCTGATAACGATAAGACCCAAGCAAACTGAAAGACACGTACAAAGCGCCAGGGCCGATGCACTGTGATACCTAAAGTTGATATTTCAGGTCTCTAAAGCAAGCTCTATTCGTATCACTGTACAAGTCGACGTGGATAAATACGAGTATCATTATTCAGCAATGTGCCACCCACCTTATTGGAGCTCCCCCGGAGTTATTCGGCGATTATAACTCAAGCTCCAGCTACAATGCCCTATCACTACCTTCATATCTACCGCCAGGATCGCCCAGCCGATGTATTTATTAGCTTGACATTGAAGTATAATAGACCCAAATTTCTCAACTCAGAGTATCATGCCTTATCTCATTTTCCGCCACAGAAAAAGTTTCGAATTTACTTGAGCATCGCGTAGAACATGTAGATAGGATTTCTATGCATTAACTAAACGGTTCCGTTCAAGCATGCGACCAAAAGAAGATGAATAAACAGAGCAACGTCCAGATGTCGATTCTCATAATCATCTTTCACATTTCGTCCTAGAGTTGAAGCTTTTATTTTCGCAGTTTGGGATATAAAATGGAACACCTGAAAATGCTCAGCTTGTTGAAAGAGCACCTCCTTACCCTACGCATCTAACTACCCATGATTTCCTATTCCTCTCGATTGCTCATGAGAAAAAAGACTTGCGCGCCGCACCTAATCTTCTTTGGTGAATTCCTCATATGCCGCCTTGTCCATCAAGCTCTCCAGAACTGTCTCGGCACCCTCCTCCACCTTGACCTTCGCGATCCAGCTCTCGCCCTCGGGATCCTTGTTCAGAGCTTGCGGCTTCTCCTCCAGCGAGCTGTTCACCTCTGTCACGACGCCAGAGACGGGTGATAGGATGTCCGAGGCCGACTTTACAGATTCGACGGCGCCGATGGTGTCGCCGGCGACAACATCAATGTCGACTTGCGGGAGTTCGACGTATACAACGTCACCGAGCGCTTTTGCGGCGTAAGTAGAAATGCCTATGGTGCCTTTTTGGAAATAAAACAAAGTGTTAGTAAAATATATGTAGATTATGTAAAATAGTAGCTGAAACTTGACGCAGGGAAAGCTACGAGGGAAGTCAAACATACCGGTAGTACCGTCCTCTGAAAGCTCAATCCATTCATGGTCTTCTGTGTACTTCTTCGCACGGACTATCTCGACCTCGCATTAGTTACTCAATGCGCGTGGATGTTTGTACATGGTGAATATTTTTGAACATACTCGCGGCAGAAACCGAGAATAGCCGCCTCTCCACACTCTGGGGATGCTGCTGCCATCGTTGGCACACAAAAGTGGAAGGCCTGCGCGTGGCGGCGGAGGTCAATTGGCGCACTGCGCGGGCAGCAGAGAGTCGTGAAGCCATTGTATTGCACGTTTTACGTTCGTGGGTGCTTCGAGGGTTTGCGGAGGAGGGGAAAGGAAAATGAGTTGGTTGTTGGACCTCTAATAGGTATGACGGTCAGTCAGGATGCGCTAAACCCTGTTTGGAAAATCTAAGCACGCGTCGAATCTTTTGCCTTTCCGAGTTTCACGAAAGCCGTCGGGAACACCAGTATACCATCCAAACCACCTTCAAGATGCTGTACGAGATGATCGGAGTGGTAAGTATACATTGCATTCCAACAATTCTTCCGATGAAATAAGCTAACAAGCCCAGGTCCGGCCCGGCCGCCTCTCCGAAGTCAAAGAGTAAACCCTCCCTCTCCTGCCTACCTCCACTCTCCGTCCACACTTCGTCTCACCCCTCCATTGTTTCCACGCCTAACAATTCTTCTCTTAGAATCGCCAAGACAGCCGGCAAGATCGTTCTAGACAACAAGGGCGTCGTGCGCGGTGTGTCCAACTGGGGCACTTTCCTCCTTCCCAAGCCTCTCCGCAAGCTCCAAATCAAACACAACACCGGCCACCACTTCGTCCTACGCTTCGACGGTAGCGCGCAAACGCAACATCTTGTACGTCGCACAATGAGTTTGGATCCGCGATTGCTCAGGTACTCGATTGTCAAAATGGGGGAGAAGTTCGAGCATATCAAGGATGTTGAGGGAGTTGCAGAGTTCAAGCATTCTTCGTGATGTTGGGAAGAGCTATTTCGAGAGGTGTTTGTATATGTATATTATAAGGTGTGCTACTATATGAAGTGTGCTGTATAGTATGAGAAGGAAGAAGATTGCATGGATTGGCGTTATTGTTTAAAAATTGAGATAACCTTGGTCGAAACCAAGGACCACTTAAAGACACACAGAGATTTACTATTGAGCCTCCAAATCCTGTTGATTTTGCCGAGATGATTCTACACACGACTTGCTCTCAGCATATTCAGAACCGGATCGAAAAGACGAACCCAGAACATGCTAATACAAAGTGACTTTCACTCAATTCTCTCCAATGTCTTGCATATCGAGGGACTATGCACATGTATCAAGCTCCGGCCTAATCTTGCAACATATAGCAACCTAATCCTCAATCCAATGTTCTCTGTAAAGGGTTGTTCACCCAAAACCCTAGCCAGTTACTCTTTCGCACGACAACCTCAGAGACCTTACCAAAGCTCGACCCGAAAAAGCGGGCATCACATTCAGCCTTAGAATCCCTCTATCCAAACCCCAGAAAAGCCCCTTGTCATCCCACATGGCACATCTGTCCCGAAAAAAAGCTGCACTCCCTCAACATCAAGTGTAAGCTTACTTCAACCCCACTCCGGTCCACCATAGTCACGAAGATCCCCCTTGTCGATGATTTGAAAATCTGATAAATTAACGCCACCATTTTTGTACAAATGAAGCAAATGAAGTATACTTATAGCTTTGTATTAGGCTTATCGTCCCCGCATTTGCCTATGTACCCCATGTTTCTTTCTCCACGATTCGCACTAGCGGTTATGTCTCTATCTTCGCCCTGTCTAACCATGGGAAAACGAAATCCTTGAAACATATGAGTGAAGTTCGTTTAGTCAAAGAATCGTTACGGTGAGGATGTTTCGATATTTGAGGTAACGTAACTCACGATAATGAATTTTGATAGGATTTGAATTGAATGGTGTGTACGCGTATGGCCATTAATATGATAATTTCGATTGCATTATATTCTTCCATCTTCATTGTGAGCGATAGTGTGATTTTTGGTATATAGCATTTACTTGTTTAACGATTTGCTGCTTCATTTCCCAAGAACCTCATTGATCCTTCCACATATCTTCACCACGAAAACTCTTAAAATCCGGAACTCAGCTATGGCGACAACATACTCGAAACCGGTGTGACCCAGCACTCTAACGGGTTTGAACAGCTTTCACGAGGAAAATACAGCTCGTGGTTGAATTGCGCTTTCCTACCTGTTGATGCCACAAAGTATACCGTCCTCTCAACACCTGGTATGTAATTCTTGTAAAGCATCCTTCCTCCATCACCTACTTCGAAATCGTATCTTCGAATACTGGTATACATCTCACCAAAGATTCCTCTCTCTCAATATGGGTCGTCCTAGCGCCTTCAGCATATCAATCTGTAGCCGCTACAAGCCAACAGAACGAGCAGCAAGCTGTTTGGAAAGATCGTCCCCAGTCAGGATGTTTCTGTCACCCCTTATATGGTGCGGATACCGCGAGCAATTACATTGCCATGCGATAATATACTACTGTCTTTATGTCTAGAAGGGCACGGCTCATCGTCGACGGAAACGCGGTCATGTTTATGGGGTTCATTGTGGGTGTTGCGAGGACGAATACGATTATTTTGGTTGCTGGGGTGGTTATTGGTTGTGTAAGTATTCTTTAGCAGTCTTGATGAGGGAGAGGGTTGACTTACGCGTGGTTGTTGGGAGTGGGAATGCTCAGGGATGAGTCTTGTTACTTTCTGAGGGACTTGTTGTTATGAATTTGACTGTTCTAGCGTGATGTGTTTGCGCTTCTGGAGCTGCTGAGGAGTAAATGGCGCGCTGCCGCGATTTTGCTGGCTGGTAAATACATCTGAATGTATGCGTGTGTGTGGACTTGGACATTGATGAAGTAAACGCTGGCATGTACTTTGCTATTGTTGCTGAGCCAGTGGCAGGGGGAGATGGTGGTGAGTCTGGAAGCTAGTTCGGAAGGGGGAATATCTTTCAAAATGTGGAAAGATAAGCAGATTGTTGGAAAAGTAGAGTAGAGGACTACAGTGTTGTTAGGGTAATTTTATTTCGCCCCGAAGACTGACTCTGCGTAGTAGCGATGATTGTTCTACATCCCAGCCATCGTTGTGCCCTTTATTTTGCAGATTCTACTTCTATCCTCCAAAGCACCTGCGAGGTCAGTTGACCGCCTCTCAACTCCATCACTGCCACTGATTAGGTCTAGGTCTCCCCATCAGCCAAACCTTGAAGGAGCTCAACGATGTAGGGGCAATCCTTTTCATCCTTCCCGCAACACTAAAAGGCGACACTAATTTGCAACACTGATCCTGGTCGACATTGTCTACACCATCACCATATGTGCAAGAAGCCCCGAAGTCAGTAGCGCACTAATGAGCGAGTTTCATCGTTCGGTGAACTACTGCATCAATACCATCTATGCTACTTAGATAACTGTTTTTTACACTATTGTCGATACATTATTCGCCTCACTTCATGGCAGAATGCCAGCACGTCCGTCGTCTTGACCTTCCTTTTACGCAGATCACCGCTGATTAAGCGTCTTCTACGTCTCCATTTCTAAGCCCTGCTTCTACAGTCTGCGGCCGCCAAATCAGCCTTGGAAGGGGTCGCTAGTAGCCAGTGTAAGGGATTAATAGTCTTCAGGAAATCACTCACACTCGCAACGCCCGAGCGTCGGGATATGATAGAAGCTTTTGTAGTTGTGGCCGGGACTGGCTTCCATTAGGCAGACTGCCAGTGACACAGCACGTCTCCATTACCTGTCATCCAACTTCATGTGCTGCATGTCGGGGTTAGCATCTCTGGGGGCTTTCGTCGACGTGCCGATTTGCAGGTGGTACTATCGCTTTTTCAGGTGACTTAATATGCTCCATGCCAATCCTACACCCCTATTCATCCCTACTCAATATTCACAGCCCCTTCACAATGAACGTACATGATGTACACTTACTCGTGTGCACGTCATCCGCCTACAGTCCGTTCACCAAGATCGACGGGACCAGCGACGGTCGAAATTCTGGAAAAACAGATTCGTCTGGTTCATTATGTCTCTGGTCTTTGTCTGAGAATTAGTGCAGGATTGTGGACAAGGTATACCGATTTAACATAGCCGTTGATGGGATCGCCATCCTATGCAAACAAACTGGACAACAGGTACACTTAAGGATAGTCCACACGCTAACTTCATTCTCCCTCCCGTGCTGCAAAACAAGCTACACGAGGATCTTGAAAATGTGCAAAAATCGTCCCTGGTCACTCGCTTCAACTGGCTTGGCTGCAACGTCCAATGGTCCCGATCCATCCAAGATACCCCAGTTCTCCTCGCTCATCTCCGAGATGCTAGGTATCACATCCTCGTCGCAGTATACGCCGCGTTTCGCACAAGTTACGCGTTGGGGTTGCGTATCACGGAGTAAAATAGCCCGAATTTTGGACTCCTAGTCATTGCAGCATGCTTTTTTGTAACAAAATCGGACATGAAACGGAAAACCGGAAAAAAATAATACTGAAGAATGATGCTGAGGAATAGAAGAGCATGTATCGCTTGAGTATTGGAGAGCTGGGGAAGAAGGTGGAGGGATTAGTGTTGGAGGGGCCACGTTTTCTCCAATGAAATGTTTTGGTGTGGGTGTCTCGGTGCTGTATTGGTGCTGTATGGGTATCACGTTGTTTCTGTTACCGTTGAACATCGATCAATTGATACTACGTTTGGGCAAATACACGCGTGAAAACCAACGCTTTCGGCAATGTTATCTTTTTCCCTTAACATCAATAGCATGATTTTCATACACTGCGTCAGCTAATTGTACCCGATGGCCCTAGAAGAAGACATTTGACCGCTAGAACACCTTCGTACACCTTCGTACATCCATGTAGTCCCCACTCCAACCTAGAGGTACTTGTGCAACTAAATTATTAGCGAAGGGAAAAACTACTTATCTTTCCGTCGGGACAACGATTAGGCTTCTTCGAATTATGCCTTGTGAGCTTAACCCAGAAAAGTAATAGCCGCTAGCGAGTCTCGCTCCAGTGAAAGAACAATGGTTAGTGCATGGGTACCCACAGATGATCTACACAAAACAGGAAAGCGGCAGTGCTACATGGTCAGTTGATTTAACCCTTGTTAGGCGATTTAACTTGACATACGATTCAATGGTAGACAGCAGCATTTCTAATATGTCAATATTTTCAAATCAAAAAGTTTGGATACTTGATGAGGTACATCGAAAATACCATATTTAATCACATACCAACGTGATTGCTCGCGGTATTGACACCAAACTAGGAGTCACAGAAACGGCCTGGCTGGCGACGCGCACACAAAAAATGACGTACCTAGGCGGCACTGTCAGAAAGATGTCAGAAAGTTCGCATGATGAATGACGCACGCATTTAGAGTTTGTCATAATTGTAGGATGCGCCTGGGAAAAAGCAAAGTGTCGGGAAGAACCGTTGTCCATCTAGAACCAAGCCCAGCGTAGAGATCATGAGAATGTACATGGATAAGCGATCCTTTGAGGCTGTACTTCCATTATCATTGAGCGTAATGCTAAAAGATACGCGCGTCTTTGCCTTTTTCCTTGCTATCATGTGTCAAGATCACACCTTGAATTGATAACCCGGGTTTGTTATTGGCATACACTGCCTCGCATCAGAACCCGTTAACACACTACGAAGTTCAATCAAAGCTTGATACACAACATGTATCCTGATTCTATGTCCACTTCATATCAATGTAGACTAGTGTTCCAAGCAGCAGTGTGTATCGACTCCGCTAGTGATTTTGCTCACTAGTGCGACGATAATTATTTGTTTTATAGTGTTCCACTTCTACGGTTCGACGAATCCTTCGACCTCACCTGAAAAAGGTTTAGCGTACGCTCATGTAATGGGAATATGGCATCGGGTATCACGACCCGTTGAATTTGATTGGCTATTTATTGACAGTTGTCTCCGCGCTTCGGGGACATAAACCAGGGCTAGCAGAATCGGGAAGTCGACTCGTTACCAAGTCCGACTAAATCAACTTGATACAACGTGTACTCGGTAGTAGGTAGTTTCCGCACAATGACCAATAACGGAGACATATATACGCGTGATGAGTGTTCTAGTTAGTTCCCGCATAATGGTCAATGACCGAGAGATCTTGACCAGTGGAGAGATTCCGCTAAGAACATCCGAGGCAATACATCACCGAATCTTTCCCAAGTCTCGATGATACCTCACGAATGCGGTTACTTCTTTCGGATTGTAGTTGTGTTTATTATCGCGTAGCAATGTGTTTACCCGCGGTATCGACACGGTAAAAAAATTCACAGTAACTTCAATTTGAATTAACTACATACTTGAAAAGTGCTCCGGCTTATTACAATCGAGATAGACCTGTGCTGAGTCAGATATTCTGATTTTAAATAAACAACTTGAATCGTTCCATTGCTTTTCGAGACCAATAGCGAAACCTGAGGGTAGTAGTTAGAGTATGATCTAAGCTTTCTACGCGTGCAACTCGCCTCTTCTACCTACTTTGAGTCAAGTCGCAAGACATACAAAAAACGCCTTATATGCAGCCTGACCGCGCTAGCATGATGTATTGGGATTCGGTTAGGTATTTGTTTACAGATTCAGGGCCTTGTTGGGACTCTATTGGGCCGTGAGTTGGGGGCCGTTGGCCTCGCACCCAGTCTATAATCATCGGAGAAAACTCCATGCCCGGGCCGACACCTCGATCTTTCATAAGTGCCGCTTGCCGCTTGCCGTGGCCTCCACGCCCTGCTTGCACCAACATCGCAAGGGTAAGCGAATGGTTTGGCATGCCATAACCTCCGTATGCTTTGGTCCACAGCGTTGTTCTCCATTAACGCTTATCCCCACTTCCTCAAGGGGTGCCCACTGCTCATCTTAGGTGTCCATGATCAGAAGCGTTTCAGGATAGATATGTAGCACACCAGCCCGTTGATACATTCACCATCTTAGACATTGCAACTCAGCCTTTCCCCCCTCTCGTTTCGACCAATCTTCAAAAATGGTATATCGAGGCAAGCCTTCTGCCGCATGTGGAGAATGTCGCAAGAAGAGGAGCAGAGTATGTGCTTTTATCCTATTCGTCTAATACATCGTCTCCCCAATATTTCTCGGTGGTCTTAGACGAACTTCGATTCCCATCGCACGTTCTAATAAGTCACAGTGCGATCAAGCTATACCTTCATGCGGGCAATGCATTAGAACAAAAAGGAAATGTCCAGGATACAGAAACACCGTGGACCTCATGTTTTTCGACCAGACCAAAGAAGCGGCACAAAAGAGCAAACAGCAAAGCGCTCAATCTTCGAGTCGCTCACGATCATTGACGCCTCTCGCTCAGCAAACCATTGAAAAGGCAGTATCTCAACAGGCTTTGAGCAATGTAGTGATATGCCAGTCACTGGACGATCTAGCTGTCAACTACTTCATGCGCATATATGTCGGCTCAGACCCCAATCCAGCTCAACTCGGCTTCGTTGCTGATGCCTACAACCGAGATGGACGTAGTGCTTTGGAGCTGCAACAAAGTCTCAAAGCTGTTGGCCTTGCTTGTTATGGAAAGGTTTCTCAAAACCAGGATATGATCGTGACTGCCACAGGAAGTTACGTGGCTGCTGTACGAGCGATAAACCACAAGTTGTCCACAGCAAACCTGGAGCAGGCAGACAACACACTGCTGACATCGATCGTCCTCCTCGCAATGTTCGAGATAATGGTCTTGCCGACTGATGAAGGCTACCGGAATTTCCAGAGACACATACGAGGCGCTGTATCGATCTCATGCATGCTTTTGAAGCAGAAGAAGTACGTCGACCGCAGGATCCTTCAGACCATAATGTATTGTGTGATTGGCGAGTCTTGGGTAGGAAACCAAAGCCTGCCCCCGGAATTCTTCACCCTGTATCATGAACTCGGCCCTAAAAATCAGCCCGACTCCGCCTACGGTCTAATGATAGACATTCTGATCATGAACATGACATTTCGACACGCAATCCAGAACGGCGACATTTCCGACCCCTTGGAGATTGTGCAGGGGGCATTGAAAATCCACCATCGCACACGACGGTTCTTCAGTGCTCCCAACTTCAACCGCTACGATAACATTTTCATGCCGCCATCGGATCCACTGCAAACCCCATCATTTTATGGTAATTATATGTGCCCAGCCCCCTCCGAGAAAACGCTGACTAGCAAAGCAGATCACGAAACGCACTTCAGAGTGCTCTGCTGGAATAACATACGGCTTTGTTGGCTCCATCTGCATCGACTCGTCGCCAACACAAGCACCGCAATAATCACATCCGGAGTCGACGCAAACAACATATTCGTCGATACGCTCGACGGTAAACCTATATCATTAGCCACGCAACGTGCCGCTTCCAGCGCCGCCGTAGTACACATTGCCCGAGAAATCTGCAAATCGATGCCAGCCATAGGCAAACATGACAAACTTGACAAACTCGCCGTAGACCGCGACAGTCTTGACGCCGGACAGATCGCTGATTTGCCTGAACCGGATTTCTGTCCGTTCCCGACACGCATGGATGTACCGGCGAGCATTCTCTTGATTGCTTCACCTAGAGCAAGCAGTTTCTTCGTCATGACCTACCAGCTCACGAATCTCTCCAAGATCTACGAACTACCCAAGGATTTGATGGACTGGATACATGGGCATCTTGACGAGATAAGAGGGGTCGACGATCCGGATGATATGAGGTTCCTTCAAACGATGCTTCGTCGTCAGAGGCTGGATCAAGCCGGCCCGGTCACTTCTCCTGGCATCATGGTCAACTCTATGCTGACTTGATCATGTCCATCGCATCGCTTTGGCATTCAAGAGTGCCTATCACCAAGCAAGAGATGAAGATTCCAGGGTAAATCTTCTTTCGCCTCGAGCAACCCTCCCCACTCAGATACAGAGTACGTCGTGACCAACACGACGACGCGCCTTCAAAATGAACAAGAGTTCACTTCAAGAAGACTGGATGATGTGCAGGAGAGTACATATAAGGGGAGGGGAGGAGAATACGAAAGAACGTCCCGACCAACCGCGATCGGGGAGGTATGAGGAATGAATCACAACGCTCAACACGCCATATCATAACCATCGACACCACCTTTCTACATCCACATTTTCCACCTTTCGTCTCTCAATTGTATGAATACATGTAAATATACGCGGCTGGGATATAGATTTAGACGAGGTTTTTGTTACGGCGTACTTTTTTTCCCCCGTGATTTGAATAGATAATGACCCATACTCATCGCACCAACCCGATGTTCCCTGTTGATAAATATAAGTGCGCGCATAAAAAAAGTCTAACATCGCCGACGTGACTGTCTGCTAGAGTGGTGCGCGTCTGAACAGAAAAAAAAGGTCACAAAATAACATATTCATGACGAAGCAGGCGATTAAGAAGAAAATGTATATACTATTGCGCCCGCCTGATAAGAATATATACAAGGCCGCAAGACCCAGGCGGGACGATATCCTCACACAGCACCAAACCACCCCCCATTTCACAAATAGATACAGTAGAATGCCCCCAAACCACCAACCCCTACATCCCCGCGTTGCCTCATCGAAACGCAGGAAAAGAGCAAGGAGTGCGCCAAAGCATACCAAGGGAACACATCCCCAGAGTGCTTCAACCCACTTACTCCTCAGCAGCCCTAGCCCCCCACCTCATAGCCCTCTTCTTCAATGATCTCAAACTCGCCTTAACATCCGCCAAAAAGTTGCCATTGTTAAACGCCTGGCTCGCATCCCACATCATCACGCCGCCAAAACTCGAGTACCTAGCCGAATACTGCAAAACAGGCGCAAGCTGACTCGCACTAACATACCCACTCCCCGCAGCCCTCTGCGCCGCAGGAACACCGACCAGAATCTTGACCGAGGGATTCTTGCTGCTCTTGGCGTAGCTGTCCCACTGCGCGATGTTGAAATTGTTCTGCGGGTCCTGGCCCGCGACGAAGGATTGCACGCCGCAGTAGTTGTTGTAGAATTGCACGTTGATGAAGTCGAGGGGCACGTTGTTGAGGATGTCTTGGTTGTAGAAGTCCGGGTAGGGGCATTGGGGTGCGGCGGACAGGTAGAAGGTTTTGCCGCCGGAGGCGAAGAGGGTTTTGAGGCGGTTGCCGAAGACGGCCATGTTGGAGACGTTGGCTTCGAAGTCGAAGTCGAAGCCGTCGAGGACGGCGGTGCCGAAGGGGCGGAGGGCCTGTGGGGGGTTGGGTTAGTGGGTGCTTAAGATTTTTGTTTAGGAGATGTTAAGATGGGAAGTGTTGTGGTGTTTTTTTTTGTTTTCGGGTCATACATACTAAGGTTAGAGTTAGTCTGTGACTTTTTTAAGTTTGGGGATTGTGATTGAACTCACCACCTGAACCAGACTGCACAGGACCGAACTCAGCCCAGAGCTTGTTGGCGCCCTCAGTAGCAGCGCTTGCGCTTGTGTAGCCGCCTTCGTTGTAGCTGTCGCCGCCGAGGGACAGCATGATAGTCTTGCCTTGACTCTGGCATGTCTTGATGTCGGCCCTAAAATGTCACGTCAGTATTCATAGCGAGAAGGATAGGGGTGATACGCACTCGATCTCGGGGCACGAGAACGTCTCCGTGCCGGGGAAGAGAGTGCACTTGTCTCCTTGGTTGGCGAAATTCATGACGGGCTGGCCGCCGGCGCCGTTGAAGCGGAGGAGGAAAGCAAGGAGGATGACCTGAGAAGTTTGTTAATTTTGCGAGGGAGGGAGTGAGCTAGGTATTCCAATCGTACATCGATGTTCGAGTCTGTTGTTTTTAGTCAGAAAAGTGAAGCAAAGATGCACGTAGAAGTCAATACGTACTGCTGCAGTAATCCGAAAGACGAGTCTGGGTGCTCTGTTGACCAGCAGAGTTCTGACCCCAGTAAATGACGACGTTGGACTTGCTCGAAGGGCTGAAGCCAGCCTGGACCGAGGCAGCAAGCGCACTGGTCAAAGCAAGAAGTTTAAAAATAGCCATTATGAATGCAAGACTTGAACGGTACCAAGCTGAAGGTTGAAGGGAAGATGGCGACTGACAATCATCTTCTGTGCCGACATCAGACTTATATATGCTCAGTGAGCTCCACTCTTTACCGAAGACCGAATACAAGTACACCAATTGAATGGTGATAAGTTAGGGGAGAAGCAAAAGCTACCATACGGATGGGAGACAAACGTTGTGGTGGGTGGCGCAGGTGATGTTGAGTCTTGTCAACGTGTGGTTGGCAAAAGACAAACGCCTGCCCTTTGCAGACATATGTGGACGGGGTGGTGTTGCAATAGCTACCTTCTCCTCCTTGATAATGTAGCCCTAAAGCAAGAAATGTAACTTGACACGGTCACCTCCTTCACTCCAAGCGCCCGGGTAGCGACAGGTGAACGAACATGGTTGTGTGGGCTTCATGTTTCGTGAACTGTGAAGTAGCAGATGAACATGCAGGAACCGGGCGTAAAACAGCTATCTTCGGATGACCTTTCAACGCATCATCTTCGTTTTGCTTACAAAAATCAATCATTTGACTGTATTCTCCGTGTAGGATCTAAGTCGCGTGAAAGATGTTTAGGAATCTCCGAGCTCCCTCTGTCGCGTCTTTGCTAAAGTCGGGCAAATTCTCCCAGGATCCGACATGGATCATTGCGACACCAGATGAGAGCACACACTCCAAGATTCACTTCGTATTCACTGTACCAGGCCAAATACCCATGACTGAGTCCGAGTAGGGCTCCGGGCACCGGTGAAAGCAACGAGGAACCGCCACGTAATACGACGCGTGATAACGTGTGATAACGCTCTCTGGGAATCTTAGATACTGCATGTACATTTAACCTCTCGGATCCTGCATGGCATCCCAAGGTAGTGTGGTCTTTGAATACCACATAAACTTCTGTTGAACCAGACAAGCTAAGCCCAAACGAGTAATCCGTATGTCTGTCACCCATCACTTGTCTTCATCAACGTGCGTCACGCTTGGGTATAGAAGAGAAAAAAACGCCATGGTGAGGATAAGGCAAGCTTTCGGCTAAAGTAACCCACAAAAAACAGAGTTTCCGAACGTTGGGGCGAGGGAGAGAGGTGCAGTAGTAATGGAACGCTCACTCACGTTCGCGACTACATACCTAAACACAATCCCAGCACCCCAAGTGCCGACATGCGATTACACCCATGCAATGCCCTGACAGAACTACTCATAAAGGCATCTTCAAACACCCCGGTGCGACTCTCTCCGTCGAAGGTTGCGTCAACAGCGAAACCTTCAGACAGAAACGGTGGGTTCTCCCGTCGTCCCGACGCGCGTGTCTCGCGACCAACTTGATGACCCAATCCAATCATTGTCAACAATCACACTACACAAACGAGCATCACGAGTAGTCGTCTCGCCCGAAAAGCTGCAGGTACGCTTCGGCGGGGCGGTAATTGGTCGGTAAAGGTTGCTTGGGTGTAGGAATGGCAATCTAAGATCAGCGCTTGGACGATACCTTCCTTTTTGAGGTCGTGCCATGTGCAACCCTCTTCCCGCGTGCGCTCGCGTTTTTTGCAGTCTTATGATTAGGTGTGTTGTGTTTGAGAGATAAGGAATCGAACCGTCAGTCTTTGGTAATATTTCTGTTGTCTGCTACCTTTCAAGAAGTAGATGCGATTTTGAAGAATATACTCAACATCGACGGGGACAGTGTGAAGCACGGAATAGGAAAGATACGAGTATCAAACCAACGCCGCTATCTCTTTCTAGTCACCGTATCTGCCTAACTGTTGCTAATATCCCCTGTCGATCACCATGATGAACCGTTCCCTACATCTGCCTAGTTCTCCAACCGCACACATCAAATGTAGATAGGCTCGACATTATCTGCAAGCTCAGTCTGAATCACTACCTTCACCCAATCAAACCCATCGAATGTACGCCCCTGTACATCTGTAGGTACCCCCAGGCCCTCTACATCCCAGGTATTCCTGGTCAAGGTAGTATTGATCTGTACACATAAGTGGGTGTGAATGTCACTGGTGTCAATGGGCGTTGGACAGACAGAGGGGTTACAAATACCCTTTCCGGCGACATGGCGATGTATGTAGATTGATAACCGAATGCGAATGAGATTACCAATGGGGTTGAAAGGCAGGATAGTCACCACGCGTAAACGCCGCAATCAGTCGAGCAAACACTTCACGCCAACACCCACGCGGCATGCGTGGGGAGAAAAAAAGCAAAAAGGGAAAAGGAATCCCTAGTTCCCTCTCCCCCCTCCCTAATCCACTCCCCAGCTTTATACCGTACTCATCTAAAGAACTTCCCCACCACCACTCTCCTCCCTCTCACAAACAGCAACTGGAAAAAAGAACACAAAAAATCCAATATCCCCCCTACAACAACCCCAAAGCTATACTTATACCACCACCAAACCCTCCCAAAACCCAGCACCCACCTCCGTCTCCCCTTTCCACAGCCTCTCCTTTTCCCCAGCCCACCCCTACCCCAAAAACAATACACACATACACACAGAAGCACACCACCACCCTTCACATCCCCACACCCCCCTCCTTAACCAAAGCAACATCCCATCCAAACACCAAACAATTCTCTCATCACCTAAACCCCCCCCTCATCCCTGCCTAACCACATCAATAATATCAACGGTACCGGGTACATTCCGCCCCCTCCCCCCATCTTCTTCCATCTTCTCCATCTTCCCATTTGTAACTTAACAGCACTACCGGGAGCAAAATGTGAAAGAAAGCGAGTAAGTAGGACAGGGGAGAGATAGGGGAGGGAGGAGGGGATTAAGTATAAATATCGTTCATTTCCCAACTTCCACTCTCCTCCTGGAGACCTAACCAAAACAAAGGCCAAAAAAAAAAATTACATACAACAGCAGGGATTCGCCAGTGGTCACCCACCTGACTACTAATCCGCCGGTACCACGCTTAAATATAGCTGAGCGGACGGGAAGCATTGTTTTCGTGGTCCTATGGTCGTATGTAGTAGTTTTGGGTGGGTTTGGGGTTGATATAGTTGGTCGTGTAGAACACTGGCACCTCCTCGCTCACCCGCTCTGGAGGTATCCACAACCAGAGAAAAAAAAAGATGAAAAGAAAGGCACAAACACAAAACAAACCAAATCAAACAACGTCTCATTCCATTCCACCCTCTCAGTCTGGCCCGCGTCCATTGGCAGGTTTAATTTATGTTACTGCTAACTTCTGATTGATTTCCCGACGCATTATGCATCTACACTCCCGAGGTCCAATGCAACCTGAACCGTAATCCATGCTTCACACTAGAACACAAGAAGAAGAAAAAAAAATGTCCACATAATGCCAGAGGCGAGGAGACACACACACACACACACATACGTGTCCACCCCAGTCCAGCGTTGCCCCATTCCGCCCGTCCGGAAAATAGTACCGCAAAAAGTTTCCTAGTCACCCCGTCGGTGAATTCGATGATGCAGACAGCCACGGTGCAAGACGAAACCGTTGCCCGAGGAAACCCCTGGGGTCACTGCCCAGTGCGCTCGACATCTCCCCTGATCGATGCTCAGATACCCCGACAGAGTCGCGTCTTGCTCAGTACTCCATCGATTCCGGCTGAGCGCCACCACCCCGCTTCTCCGATTTGACCCATTCGACAAACTCATCAATGACCGACGGCCACGACGCATCCTCGTTCCAGAAGCCCAGCGTGCCGTCCTCCAGCGACAGCTCTGCGAACTTGAGCGTTTGGTTCCACATGTCGCGGTTGACGCTCTTCTTCCACTTGGTCTCGAGGAACTCCTTCCACCACGTGAGCCAGGGAGCACCGGGAGCGTCCCACTTGATAGGTGACTGTGGCGAGCTGAAGAGCAGTTCCCAAAAGGTCAAAGCCATTTCCAACCCTACGCCCTTCTGATTCCCAGTCTTGCCGACAACAAAGCTATACTTATAGACCTTGTTGAAGACGTCCTTGTCGGAAGATATGCTTTTTTTGAGAGACTTTATGTGCGCCTTTTGCTTATCGAGGGTATCGGCACTACTGTAAGTCAGCAATCCAATCTCCTAAACATGAAGGAGTGAATCTCACCCTACGGCGGTCCATCCATTCACAAATCCCTCTCGGGTCATTTCGCCCATGGTAGGAGATTGAACCACCTCAGAGGCAATCAACACATCAAGACCCTCCACATCGACGTCCAGCTTTCCAAAGTAGGTCATCGTGCCTTCGGTTCCGACAGTGTCCGGCGCGTTGTCCACATCTTCTCTGTATGAGTCGAACAGTTTGTTCAAGTTGGCTTTCGTTCCAGAAGAGGCACCTGTGTTGCCGCTGCCAGAAAAGAAACTGCCAATCTGTTAGCCATGCTTGAGCGTAAAGAATACACAACAAATAAAAGCAAATTAGAATCCAGTACGTCTTCAAGGTTCGGAAATTCATGGTGCTAGCAGTTGTCGCGTTTTCGAACGTGGGTGGCTTGGATACAGGCAGGTTCGAGATACTTCTGCGTCGCGATGGTGGGATAGGTGGAAGGGAAGAGGTGTGCTGAGAGGATATGATCCTTGTGGTCTAGTTGAGCAGCCGGAGACATGTCAGTGGATGCCTCATGGCTGTCAAGTACGTCGGGGCGTACCTCTATCACCACAGTAAGCGGTGGTGATTGGTTTAGGTGAGATAGCGTTGCTTTCATAGATCGAGTAGAATGCTGTGTTGACGAATAAGTCGACGAACCGGAGCTGGTACGACTCGTGCCCGAGGCGCTGGAGTTCTGGCGCGATCTTCGGTGTCGACCCGCAAGCTGTTTAGCCCTATCGTCCGATGCGCCGAACATGGCTTTGGACACTGGATTGCTGATAGGTATGATCGTGTAAGGTGTCCAAGTATCGAGGATGGAAAACAGAGCAGAAAACTGTGTTGTAGTCGGAGCGAAGTGACATGACTCCATACTCAAGGCAACTGTTAAGCGTGGGTATGGACGTAGGCAAGAGCAGAGGAGCGAGCCAGCAGGTGTGGTCCAGGGTAAGAACATTGGTGGAATCCCTATCCAGTAGGTGTCCATTCTCCGCAGGTAATCATGATCCAGCCCAGGCAGTCCCCGTCTTCACCTTCCGTGTATTGCAACGCGCAATCAAAAATAAAATAAAACTGTAAACTTACGCATTCACAGCCGCCTGAGCATCCCAGCCCGCAGTCTTCAAATACTAGAACCCCGTTAGCTTTTGCAAAAACAGCCGAGGAATAGATTGCATCTTTGGGCCAGAAGAGCATCGTTTCAATTCTGGGTGTGAACTCACCCGTATAGCCATATTCCGATCTTGCTGCGTGAACTGCGTAAACTGTTGGATTGCAGCCTTTTGTTGAGCATTGTACCCTGGAGGCATGTTTGCGTCAGATAAATATTTTTCGTCCTCTGCTCTTCCAATAAGCCGCGAAACCGCGAAGTGCTATTCTAATTTCTGCCCCCTGTGGGATTCCTTATTCGTGAGTCGTATACCCGGGGACGGTGTTTGTTGGCCGGGGGCGTTGTTGCTCGCTCGATGATCTGAAGAATCACGGACCGCCTTGGTTCGAGAAGGACGATATCGGAGGAAGATGAGGCGTAGCCGTGAGCAGTGATTGAGGTTTCGTGGGCGCAGTCGCTCGATGGTGTAGGCGCTCGATATTGTGTGGGGTAAAGAAGGCGAGCGGTGGGCGGAAGTAATTCCAATCTCGAAGGTCTCGTCGTTGAAGATGGAACACCTGTTGCTCTCGGGCGGCTCGGCTGGTAGCAGAACAGACGACGTGAAAAGAAGATTTGGCGTCGGTCGCACAATCGAGGCGTCGTGTATGTAGTGTGGAAGGGTATGACCTGTAGGTAGGCTGCAGGTTGCAAGGCGTCTAGGCAACCCAACCCCCACCGCTGCGCCAGATAGGTACCCCTCCATAGTGGCCCGATTGGCTTAAGCTTGTCCCATAGACATATCTCCCTCCAAAACACCAACAAGAACAGAAGGAAAAAGGAAAAGACGTGAGCCAAAAAGCTTACCAGATCTCGCCTTCTTTCCCTTCACAACATCCGCGTCCCCCGTGTCGCTCGCCTTGCGTTTCGGCATCTCTCTTCTCCAGCCCTTCGCCCGCTCTCTGTTATCGACCTTCGTTTCGCCGATCCGATCAAATATCCGCTCCTATGTATGTACGTGCGTCACGGACGAAAATAGAGATGGGTTGTGAAAGAGACGTTTGGTCAGGCAGGCAAATGGAGATCTAGTCGGGTTGATACATGATACGGGAAGAAAGAAAAAAGTCTGTGCGTCTGAAATGTCAAAAAGGTGATTTTGTGCTTCCAAATATGTAAGGAGCGACAGGTGCATTGAATAATATCGAGCTACTAATTTGTCATTCACCTCCAGGGAAAACGGTTGGGCGGCCTTGTGGTTTTGTTACCTACCTACCCCTCGCGTTTGCTGGTTGTTTGTCCGTGCTGCCTTTGATTGTACATGAACATGCAAGCATAGAGGCGGGCGATCACCGGGTTGGAAGCTAGATGATAATATTTGGTTTTCTTTGTCCTGCCTGGGATGGAGTGGGAAAGTGCGATGGAGTGGAATTGCAATAACAATTCAGCGGGTGAGATGCCGCAGAGCCCATGTCTCAATGTCTTCACGCTGAAGGGTAAAATTGGGAAACCGAGGGTAGTGAATGAACAAGGGAGGTGTGAGCATAAGTGATATTCACAGTCTGCCAGGATCCCATCTACATATACCATGTTTCCAACGTACAGAACTAGGCATTCCCACGGCCGTAGCCATAGATATTTGAAGACGACGAAAAAGCCAGACGCGCTACAAATCGATGGATATACACACTATCCGGAGAGAGATATGAAAAGCAAACATATACATACTGTAGCCACTGTTGGGAGAACAAACGACGACTCGACACCAAAAAAGAAAATCATCTCTACATATCCTACTCATACGCATTCCCCTTAATGTTTCGATAGGATATTCGTGCAATACACATTACCATTAATCGCCCAAGGGCATTCCATCCACCTCTTCGCTCAGTGCTCGCCAGTTATCTGCCTGCAACTCTGCGTACTTGACGCGTTCCTGGCTCCAGTCCTGGTGTAGGCGGCTGATATGGTATTGGCTCTGCTGGAAGTAGAGAAGTTCGTCGCGAATGCATTCTTTGATGAAAACGCCTCGTGCATGCTGCTGTACTATGCTTTCCTTGTCCTTTGCAAACGGGTTAGTGCCACGGTCAAACACAGTAGCGTATCAAGTAGCATCACTCACCCTGAAAATGGCCTCCTCAACCTTCTCCGCCTCTCCAGGTTTGATCAGATCGGCAGCCTTGCTACGGATGGCTTGCAGTTTTTGCTCGTTCTTTGCTATCCGCTGCTCCAGATATGGGATGTTGTCCTTTGCATACTTTTCCCGTCGATCAAACATGTCCCTCATGCTGACCAGCGTATCTCTTTGCCTCTTCAAATCCTCCAGCACACCTTCTTCCCAGCCCCGGGCCTCATCCTCCAACAGTGCTCTAGATTGGTCCAGATGCTTAGCGGTGGAGTTGAGTCCTTCATTCAGTAGCGGGATATCATTTGTTTCAGCGGCATAAGTGTCCTTGGAGGCTTCCCTCAGTGCCTGTAAACCAGCGGCGAAGCGAGCGTACTCGGCAGCCATTCCCTCGTTTCTTTTGGTCATCCGCTCCATCATATTGCACAGACCAATGTACGTCTCTGCGGAACGGCGAACACCAGAGCGAACCGTATCGAAAAGCTCAGGTAGGGTCTTGGGAAGAGAGTCCTCTAGGTCTGGTGGCAGTGCTTTCCCAGTGAATTCTTCCTGGACAGAAAGATTCGCCTGCTTGCGCCATACAGCAAGTTCCTAACAACCGTCAGCGCTTTGGACACAATTGTGGTGATACTGATGAGCCTACCGTAGGTACAGTTAAAAACATGATTACGAGCTGTTCTTGACCCAACACAGGGTGTCTGACAAGCGCATTGGTGAACCGCGCCAAACCTCTTCTTCTCTTCTCGACAAAACTCGCGTCGGTAGCTATGTAATTACCATTGACTAAGGATATACTCAATTAATGACAACAACCTCGGCGAACAGTGAGACTTACTTGCAACCCTCTTTGGGGGGAGTAGAGGTAGCTGACGGAACGGGTACCGCTTGTGCAAGCAGTCCAACAGCCATACAAAGTCACTATATCTGCGGACGACTTTGCTATTCCGGCGAGCGCTAGTGACCTCGTAATTGCGGTGCTGAAAAAGGAACATGCCCTCTTTCTCTGCAATTGTTGTGACGGTCACATTCTCCTCGGGACCGGTTCCTGCAATGCGCCCACCTCCCAAAGACCTGCCCAGTCCCTCCAAGGGACCCGGTGCATTTTCTCTGGTAGATGACGAGGGCTGTTCGAATCCTTCGCCTCCTATTGTTGGAGCTGAGAAACCCTGATTTGAGCCTCCATTATAGCCGCCCCATCCACCTTCGCTACCGTACGAGCTCGGACGTGGATATGTTTGGTCATTAGGACGGCTCGCCCCCAAGGTCGAAGTGCTGGTGGTAAATTGGCTTGTTGTTCTTGTGGCGCTTGGCATATTGGCACCATTGGTCTGGCTGGATTCGTTCGTGTAGCTGGAATGATTGTGACCACGGTGCAAATCTGGGCTTCCCCAAGGATCCGCCTCGGGATCGCCAAACGAAGGTTTTCGAGCAGAAGCACGCGACCTGCCCGGCGTGGAGGTTTGCGGCGCGGGAGACGCCTGAGGCGATGGTTGCGGCGGAGGTTCTTGTGGGGTAGCTGTAGGCTCAGGGGGAGTAGGCTCCGGTTTGGAGCTCCTGGGCAATGATACCGACGGCACAGGAAGATCTAACGCGGACATGGTGTTAGTTGAAGCTAGTGATGGAGCTCGTAACACCGCGACAACTCTTCACACTTACTGCGCTTCCTCTCATCAACACTGTCAAGTGTAACGTCATCACCTTCTTGGGCGAGGCCAATCAGCGCATAGAGGACATTGAACTCGTTCCTGCCCAAAACGGTTGCATCCTGGCCTGGTTGCACAACAATCTCCAGAATCTTGGACTGCGTGTCATTGGGTAGACCGCTGCTACCCAACAGCTTCTTCAAGCTGTCGATGCTTATGCCGTTGCCTGCGCCATGTTCATCTTCTAGCAACAGGTCGTATGCGTCAATGTACGAGTCGGGCACGTCGGATGCAGGAAGTAGTGACTTGACGAGCGATCCACGTCCTGGCTTCTTTGGCGTGGGGAAACCCCATGGTGAGTCGTCGCCGCCCTGGAAATCATCGGCGAACAAGCTATCGCCCGTAGGCTTTGGGTCGTCGTCGAAAAGCGACGATGTTTGTTTGGGGTTCGGGCGCGAGGGCAGATCGTCATCGCCGAAGAGAGACATGGTTGTGGCTGCTTGCGACAGCGGAGATGGATCTGATTGTAGTTGCGCACGATTTACCAGACCATAGAGGGCGCTTCGGAATTGCTGCGTCCAGTTGGATCAGAGGGGTGGGGATCAGATGGGACGCTCGAGGCGACGATAACATGGTCAGAGAGCCGTCGTCACTCGAGCTCTGATATGGCGTGTAGCGTGCCAATCAGGTATGAAGGTGGCCCCAGCTCTCACCAGGGGCGGATTGACCTAGGTAAGTATCCGTCCCACTCTACCTACTGTGTCTGTACATGTATGTATCTGTCCCTCACAATGCAGTCTTGGACTGCTACATCCCATAATGTAATTAAAAAATATGTAGAGATAGCGGTTGGTGGTATAGAAGAGTGCCTGCTATTCGCAGACACCCAATATCATCACATTAGTGACAAGTTAAATACCAATATCGCTCTATCTACATAAACACACAGTACATCCTGCGAAACCTGGACTACCGTTTCTTTTAATTGAAGCACATATGTTCTTCGATTCAGAGCCATGCTAAGACGAGTAATGCATCGCGATTCGTTACGTCTTCAAGCTACATACCCTCCACCACTTTTTCTTCAAACGTATATATCCTTCTCGCACCACAACTGCCAAAATCCAAATCGAGTAGAGCGTGAGTAGCTCGACGGGGGTATCATGGATGGAGGCAATCCCAAACAAAACCAAACAAACGGAAGATGAAAGACAAGACGATAAAAGAAAAAGAAAAAGTCTCCACCCTCCATGGAGAACCATAAAAACCATGATGCACAATTCCCTTTTGATTCGCCAATAATGATGCTGATGCAATGTGTTTCGGTAATGCTTCCGTCCCTCTTTCGCAAATAGTGATACGCCATTTCGTTAAATCCAATATGTACTCCGGTGTAATCAAGTATTAATTAAGAAAGCAGCGTAGGTAGACTTCGCGTCCATCGGCTACCTGTCGTGGTCGGTCCGTGTGGGGTGTGAAGGAGAGGTGGTATATGATCGAGCAGCAGCGTCTGTTGAAGACTGGTGAGGTGCAGCCTCTAGCGACATGTTGCGAACTTCAGTTCCTAGAGGAACCGAAGTTAAACGCGTTTGGCCGTCGTTCTGCTGCTCATCGGTCTGCTGACGCATGCTCGATCTTTGAAATGTCTCCGGAGTGAATCTTATACGTGAATTGCGGCTGGATGAGGGCTGGCTCTGTTCTTGTTGCCTTGCAACAGGAGAGGCATCCTGCTGGGTCGACCGTTGATCACTCTCTTCGGTAGTGGGTGGTGTAGAGCGGGGGGTGTCGTTGTCGACTTGCGGTCCAGCTTCAGTACTAGACGATGCTTGTTGATTCAATATCTCTGGTGACCACGTTCTTCCACGAGGCTGAGCCGGAATGATTGTGACCGGTAGATTGATTTCAGGCTGTTCTGCGTCTTCCGTCTTTGATCTGAACCTCTCGCCTTGTTGAGCGGCAAACGTGCCTAGTCGGTCTTTCAAAGCTAATCCCGTATAATTTCGCTGGGGTATGTTAACAGGAACATCGTCAACTACGAGTGGCTCGATGACACGCCCACGCTGTACCTCTGGTGGAGGTGAGCGGCCTTTTCGCCGAAATGGATTCACACTAGCAACTGTCTGCCAGTTCCATCGACTTTTGTTTGTAATAGGGGGATTCGGTCCAGTTTCGAGGATACCCTTTTCGGGATCCCGATCTAAATCCTCCTTGAAGGTATCAATCGTGCTGTCACTTGCAGGCGCCGGGCCATTTTCTGAACGCTCTTGGATAGCGTTTGGAATCACAGGTGGAGATTCGCTGACAGTGTGATAGCGCACGGCATAAACGGTGCTGTCCGCACTTGCGGTGTCCGTTCTACTGACGGGAGATGCAATCGCTGGTGGAGGGGTTGATATCGGTATGTACGTGCGTGAATCTCTGTTGCTGCGTTGGGCAGACTCGGATCGACGGACGGCTGGAGGTGGTGCCGGAATGTGAATGGTTCGCTTTTTGCGGGCTTCTGTTTTTGGTGTTTCTTTCCTCGTCCGAGCCAGTCTATGTGCAATATTAGCGAAGCGAGCGGTGTGCCCGCTCGTGAACACGCCGCCGCTTCCGCCATCTCCAGACTTCTTCTCATCGCGGGGCCACGTGACTTCATGTGATGGTGTTGTATCCAGCATTTCATCCCCATCATAGATTTCTCTTCCCAGAATACCGTCTTTCTTCTCTTCTCTTTCTAGAGCTTCAATCCGTTCTACCCACTCCCAAACAATAACACTAGCGGCTGCGGCTCCGACCCATCTGAAATAATCTCCCCACCCAGCAATGGTATAGTTGGAGATGTCGGTAATAAAGAAGACCACGGGGGTCAAAATGGCAACAAAGGATAAAAAGGCTACAAGGGAAAGGTTCCACATCATAGGGTGGTAAAAAGCGTATCTTCGTTTTGTGATGGCGTAATACATGACCCAGGCTGCGTAGAGCATGCTCAGGGACAGTTGGAAAAGGTAGCTGAGGGCGGGGATGGCGGTCTCGAAATCTCGGGGGCTGCTTTTATTGCTGTAAGGTCCGAAGCTGTTGAGGGAGGTAAAGGTGATGTCTAAAAGTATGAGGGCAAATCCAACCCATTTGATGATGACCTTCTCTTTATGCCTGGGGAAAAGGCGAATCAAGGTCTGGACTTGGGCAAGCCAAAGGAATATGTCGGATATGAGGCGCGACACCTTGATTTCCATGCCGGAGACGACTTCGTCACGTAACTTCATGGCATCCATGTATCCCCCATTGTACTGTTTTTCGGCGATCTGGAAGGTGTCGGCGGTGGCCAAGGTAAGGGAAATGGCGACAGTCAGGGCTGCCACCTTCTGCAACCACGGACGCGACCCTACTCCGATAATAGATCCTCCTCCTGTAGCACCTCCGATCATGCCGCGTCTTCCCATCAACCCCGATCTCCCTGAGGGTCCTCCAACGAAAAAGGTACGTGGCGTGATTATGAGCATGATGACGAGCATCCAGGCGATGACGGTGGCGGCGCCTGTCGCGTAGGCTTGGGGGGTGATGGAGGCGTGAAAGGGGTCTCGCATGTCGGCAATACTCGATATGCCTGTGTCGTTGCCATCGTGGTTGACCTGGGCTTGAGCGCTAGGCGGACATTGGGGAACGAAGAGGGCGTCGGCTTCGAGTTCGATGTAGTGATCTGGCGATATTTGGATGACGCCCAACGAGGGCAGTTTGAAGGAGGCGCAGTTCTATAAAAGCAACGACGGTTAGCAGACATAATGTATAGGTAGTGGTCGCGATACTCACGCGAGAGGCCTGGTTGCCCGTGGGCTGCGCCCTTTTCCACCACTCCTTCATGCTCGGCGGCTATACTGGTCCAGCAGCAATGAGCGGCAGAGCGTCGTGTCCCATGTCATTCAGCAGCGAGGCGACATGGTGATGTCAAGGTGGGTGCGAGTAGGTGCAGAATGCAGATGGGGTCAAAAGGGCAAGCGGCGGGTTCGAGGTGAGGCGTGGGCAGCCGTCGTCTTGGGGGGGAACAGCAGGAAAGGCTTGAGTGCCCTTGGCGCAGCTTGAGAGGCGGATGGGGGGAACTGGGGCAGCACGGGGCTGGCTGCAACAGACAGCCTCTCAGACGCACACGGTCGGGCTAACGCTCCGAGTGGGTATAGCGCCAGATAAGCGTGCCCAGGCCCCTCCCCCCTCGCCTTCACTCTGCCACGCTTCCCTACCTTTGTACATACTGTCTCCCTTTTCTCCTATCAATCCTTCCTATAAAAACAACATCATCGAACATACATTGATCGTCCCTGACTTGACTGTCCACCTCGTTAACCCCCCGGAACCAGCACACCAGTCGCTGATCTTCCGTCCATATTGCCACCAACCTTGGCGTCACTCTGTTGTTGTTTGTGCTTGTCCGAAATAGAAACACGTCTAATCAGCAGCCGCACGGTAGTTGTGTACATCTGTACGGTACATACATTGATTGAGAAGATTATGCTCATCACACATGTCGTGCTCAGCTGCTGCTGTTGAAATATCTCATGTACTCCGCCTTTGCTCACCCCGGCGACTTCCCGTCGGCCGGTAGTGTTCCACCTCCAACTTGTCCCTCAATGTGATATCCATTGCTGCCAACGGAGCGCAATACACAACCCTTTTCGTCATTCGCGGGAAAAATACCCTCGGCCTATTTAACGATTTACCGTACAGTTGCACTGATCAATATCCTCACCCTTTTCCTCCTCGTACATGCTGGCTGTGATGACGGACGCTGCAACCCAGACACAGTCAGCCGTCATAGCCAATAACATTGCCTCGGATACCATCTCGCGTCTAGAACGCCTTAGTTACAAAAGCACAAAAAATCATGAAAAAAAGGGCCTTTTGCACACTGTACGCATCATTCACTATCCGACACGACACATCATAACTAGCGCTTTTGTACGCGTGGTGCACAGATGGTGGATGTGGTCGATACTAAACGGTGAACCCCCTAACCTCTTGTCTGCAAAAGAAGCTTGTGCTCGAAACGCCTCCCTCGCTCAAAAGCGTCACCCACCTGCAAATGAGTATCACTGGGCACGGTGCTGATTGGGTGTTCTACCGCCGTTATAAGAAGCCTCAAGACTGTCTTCCTTTATTGACGCACTTGGATTTCCAGAACAGCGCTATGCACCCCTCGAACCTACGTTACTTCGTCCTATGGCTGGTACCAAACCTTCAGCATTTGAGCTTTAAACAGGTTAAGTTGCTGTACACTCTAGACGATGAGTGGTATAGCGAAGACAACGACTACTTACCCTGGACATATCTCATGCAGCAACTGTTGGAACACCCTAATATCCATCTCTACAGTCTGCGAAGCTAGTGGATGTAGGGTTTAATAAACAGGATGCTTAGGGATGACAGAGTCCTTGCTGATGTTGGTCATATCACTGTTACGCTAACTCCCTACCTCGCATGGCTGTGGGAGGCATGTACTGTAGTGTCTGAGCAAAGTCATCATTTGAATATGTTTGAAACCTCTAGAATTCCATTTCTTTGACGTTCATCTGTAAATAGTTTTATTAGCTACTAGAATATAAACTTCGAAGACAATGTATCTGAAGTCGTGTCGAAACGCCTCTCTCGCCAACAAACTCCTCCCGGGCTTCCATGCACCAGCGACCCGGAGCCGCACTTCCGGAAGTTTCGTCACCGTGCGATGTGTCTAGCCCGTGAAAGACTCAAAAGCAGACAAGACAGGCAGAGCCCAAATCTCATCCTTTGAGAAGACTCGTCATTGGTGTATCGGTGCAACAAGAACTTGCTTTTGATGTGTACTTACGTACCTGCTGAGTGTCGTCGGTGTGTAAAGATCATGCCATGACGCGCACGTCGCACCAATTCTCATACTGCGAGCAGAGGACGGCGCAATCAATACCACCGAATCGACAATGCTGACACGGCGAGGAAGTCAAAGCAAGCAGTCTGCCACTGTTTCCAACAAGCATGTCTTCGGTAGACGCGAAGCCTTGTTTTGCAGCAGACAATCTCTCGGTTCACTCGGCGTCGAAATTGGAACCTGTTCACACTAACCATGTTTTTGATGCTCGAAAGCACCCGAGGTAGGTTGTGACATTGAGTTTGGTGACATCTCTTATTTGCATGCTACAGAAGTAGTCTGAGTGTCGAGCTTGGCTGCCACACGTTGCACCTCGCCCAAGATCTGAAACGTCCACTGCCAGTTGCTTCTCACTGATGGATACCTATGTTGAATCGCGTGGGTTTTGCGGGAACTCCAGATGCTAATTTGGTACTGTGACCTGGGAAATTGATTCCCCGCCCGATTGGAGAGAGTCCCAATGCAAACGTTATCCCAAAATCATTTGAGCAGAACTATTCTGGCATTAGAGAGCTTGTTTATATGGCTGCCCAAAGGCTGGAAGGCAGGTGTATAAATAGAAGGTACTATACAGAGTAAAGCCAATGATCATTGATTCAGCGATTTCAATGAGGTGCGCCGCGTCTTCAAAAGGCTCTTCATTTTACTCCGCATAGAGGCCTCTGCCTACACGTCTGCCATCCAACCAGTGGACACCCATATAAACAAGTTCTTTAAGGGCATAATACCTCTGTTCGACATCCTGGACCAAGTCGAACGTGCGCGTGCGTCTATCGTTCGTACATATTTCGGCTCCGCCCCACGCTTGCACGGACGGACGGCCGCGCCCATGGTTCGGTTCGTCCAGGTTGCTCCACAGCACGAATCATGCTGTGAGGACGTTGGCCGGCCTGTCAGAGGCAAAAAACACGTAATTTAACAGAGCCATGGAAGCTCTTCCGTGACCACCTGCCCAATACCCATTCAGCGCGGCAGCCCGTTCCCAGCACCGCCGTTGGCGCCTTGCGCACCACCTCCACCCCCACCACCAACTGTCGTTCTCGAGCTCGTAGTCCCAGCCCCGTGTCTCCTCCTCAACGCCAATCTCACAGGCTCGTCTCTCTGCGCCGTGGTCCTCGTCCCAGCAGAGCTCGCTCCTCCAGCAGCTCCACCGGCACCAGTAGCACCTGTCCCTCCGCTCGTTTCCCCCATTCTCTCCCCAGGCGCCCGTCGTACTAGCTCATCGAGTCCAAAGTCCCGCCAGTTGATCTCTTTTTTTCCCTGCGTTGCGCGCTGGATACCGAAGGCGGCGTGCTGGTCTGGAACAACGTCGTCTTCGTCTTCAGGGTTGAGCGGCTGCAGATGCGGCGGAATGTAGATGTCTTCTGGTGGGAGCGCAGATGTAGACGGGCGTGTGAAATCCTCAATCAGGTCCGCATGGTGCGATTGGTGAAGGTGGAGGTAGGTAGCTGTGGAATCGCGCGTCTGCGATCATTAGTACGAGAGCGTGCGTGCAATTTCGGGAAGGATTCATTTACCATGCTGACGAATTTCGTTGTCGGAGACCTTCTTCGCGTCTGAGAGCCAAGGTTTGACAGGTAGATTGAATTGATTGAGATTGTTGTTACTTCAAGCTGCGTACATGTAGGTACTCCGATACCCCGCGGAGTCACGGGCGCTAGCCAATCCAAGACTAGACTATCGATCCATTCACATCGACCAATACAGCTACATCTCAAATGCTGTTGATCGTTGCAGAGCAATATGATCGCTCGCGGTCTCCACACCGTTAATGGTCCACAGAAACGTCCTAGCTGTGAACGTACACACATGACGTATAATACATAGATTACAAGTTTTCCGAAGATGCCTTAGGCCCACGAAGACTTCGTATTCTGCTCAATGTCGTTAAGAGGATAACGAATAGTAATACCGAGGTAGTTAATATGTCACTCCACGGTTCAAATGTTTACTCAACACCATACATCTATATCGGCCCTACATAAAAACCTTATCGGCACCATATCTCTACACAATCCCAAAACCCATCCCAATCTTCCTCCCCATCCCCATCCCTATCCGCAAAACCCGCCTTACAAAACACACCATGCCAGAAGGCCGCTGCAACTGCAAAAAGATAACAGTCACCGTTCCCACGCTTCCGAAACATTCCGCTCTATGTTACTGGTAAAACTCCACTCAATCCAGCCTTATCATCGATAACAAACCGAACACATCATCTAAACACCACACAGCTCAAACTGTAAACGCTCAGGCTCCTCCGCCTTCAGCATTGTCCACTACCTCCCCGCCTCGGACGTCTCCATCCAGGACCCGCACGGCGTGCTGAAGAGCTATGAAGATAGCGACACAAGGAGCGGGAATGTTATTGTGAGGAAATTTTGTGGGGAGTGTGGGAGGTGCGTATTTCCTCTATTCTCTTTTTCGTTGGCTTTCTTTTGTTCTGTGTGTGTGTCTTTGCATGTTTTTTTTGTTTTATTTTTTGAAGAGAGAACGTTGCTGATGAGACTGACTTCATGCACAATAGTCCCGTCGTTACAGTCCCAAGTCCCAACGCAGACAAAGTGTTCGTAAAAGGAGGTCTCTTTGACGAGATACCAGACGTTGGAGATGAGTTTTTTGCGGATTGTAAACCTGGATGGTTGCACACTACCACTCCCGGCACCTCATGATTTCCCTCCCGTCCTTCCGTCCCAAATCACCGGATATAAATGTATAGATCAATCAAGTATATACACGTTTCCCCCTCAAGATGAACACCGAGCATGAAAACTATTCAAGAACCTTCCCCACAACAAGCACAGGCTCCCCATTCGTAACGGGCTTGACATCGTTTTGTATGATTCTCATCCCTTCCTCGTCCTTCACCGCGTCCAACCATCCTTCTTCACTGTTGAACGTCATGGTAATCATGTACGCGTATTCGGAAGTTTCGTCTATGACGCATGTTGCGGTTCCTATATCTGCCGTTAATGCCCTTGGAGATCAATGCAAGGAGTGGTTCTTCGAGAAGATGGGGAGTGGTGAGGGAGAGCTTGGGAGTACCTTTGAGAAAACCGTATGGACCCCAGTGTTTGGCGACGAGCGGTATGTGTTTTTCGCGGAGGTAGGTTGTGTCGAAGATGAGGTCTGGTCTACGCTTGACGAGGAGGGTGATTATGATGCCGGGGTTTTTGGATGTCATTTTCGTTTGAAATTTGTCTTTATCGCTCTTGTAGAGATATATTACGAAAAGATATTTGATACTATTTCCCAACACGCTTGCGAGTGCTGAGTCTGAAAAGCGAAGAGATGATTGATAATTGATGTTCTGTCCTACATATGTACGAACAGATCAATGTCGTTCTTATATCCCTCAACAATGGAACAATAAAATCCGGTTTACCGCGTACGATGCCCGCATTTCACATTCTCCGTCTCTTCTATGCCGCCAAAGGGATATCGCTCGTAGTCTTTCACACTAACGCCTACGAAATCACCCGCTTCCGAGTGGAATTCCGCCGTTTAGTGGATATAGGGCCGTTGGGAGTCGCGGGTCTTTATCGTCGGATTTGGCGCCATTGGGAATTCGGGATTTGAAGGTGGCCGATTTTACGTTATGTTTTGTTTGAGGATGGTGGCTATGAAAGGGAGTGTGTGGTGGATGGATGTGGGTATGGGAGATAGTGCACTTACTTCACTAATGGATTGAATCTTGGAGATTGATAGGTACCAAAGTTGGCTCTGATGTATCAACTCCCAAATCGAAACAGAAGTGCCTGACATTTCATCAGCATAATGGATGTATGAACGCACCCTTGCTCGCTCCCATTTCCACCTTTGCACACACCTTTTTGACATGGGTTTGGACATCCTAGGTCGTACTCTGTTCTAGACACAATATCTACAACGATGAACACACCTTGGATTGGGACGGCTCCTATGAACTTGCTTATCTTTGAACCTCCTCGATTTGCCATTTCATCTTTCAATCTATTGCTTTGGAAGGTTTTCTTCTACTTTGACTTGATGTTGTTATATCTAGACCCACAATCAAAACCATACTACTAGCTACGCAGCCGTGACACAGGCTGCACATTCAACTTCACTCTGCAGCCTCGGTTGACTTGTCATGCACCAGTCCAACAACATACACGCACTGTAAAATTGAGCCCCTGCTCGTAAGAGAGAAAAAATGTAAAGAAAACTTTCCAAGTGAGTCACAGTACACCCACGCACGCATCTGGAAAACTAGTGGACGGACTCCCTACAAGGCATCCTAGTCGCCTCGTTACAAGTGGGACGTGCGAAATGACTTGGATTATGCCCCTATTGCTTCGACCAATGTCGACCCACTACGTCCATGGCATTTACTCAGGGTCTCCATGTCGCGTAGAATATCCATACCAGGAGATAAATGCTTGAAGATTGTACCACCTTCGAGTGGAAGAAGGTAACGAGCAGCATTTGCGAACTGACGAAAGCAGTGTACACCCGGTTTAGTACAGTTGCCATGTACTCAAATGTACAATCTCAACGAGAGAATCGAGAGTCATGGACAAATCGAACAGTGGATCTTTCCATCGGCTGGACATGCAAGAAGACCATCGGACACTATGGATCTACCAGCCCTACCACATGCCAACGATAGGCCCTGTCCCCACGACTACTCGCCCTCAACATGGCCGCCTCATATGGATTTCACAAGGAAAGCAGCGCACCAAAGGATACCTACCCCACTGCAGTGATTTACATAACTGACCAGCTACACCCACCCTTCCTTCGACTCCTTACGCGGACCATACCCGTCAATAATTCACACTCGCTTTTCTACAAACCCACGCTCGTTCATAACAGATCAATACTTACATATAATAATACCGCACCATACATATCTAATACCACCCACAAACCAACCATCACATGGCCATATTCAGCAGCATGTCGCCCAAGAAAACCCCGGTCATGCAACCCGCCTCGGACGCCGCCTCCTCCATCAAAGATGCCGAAGAGCCCAAACGCCCAGGCACAAGCGGCACCGAGCTCCTCCTCAAAACCAACCGCCGCGACGCCTCAGCGCAATTCCTCGCCGCCCAGCGCGCCGAAAACGCATACAAAGCGCGCAAGAGGGCCGCTACGGCCCGTGAGCACCGCTCCGAGGCTCGCACCCACTTCCACCAGAGCGTCTATCATTTGAAAGAGGGGGTGAAGAGCGTTGTGAATATGGTGAAGGCGATCCCGTGGATGATTCGCGAGAAGAAGGAGCGCAGGCAGGCCGATAACGAGAAGAAGGCTGTTGAGAAGTATATGGAGAAAAAGAAGAAGTTGGAGGAGAGGATCGCGAAGCAGGAGGCGCAGAGCGCGAAGGAGAAGGTTGAGGCGGCGGCTCCTGAGGCGTAGGATGGAGGGGAAGAGTAGGTTGTTGAGAAGGTGGAGATTGCTCATCATTTCTTTTTTTTTTCGTTTTGCTCTTTGCATTCTTTTCGTTTTTCCTTTTTTTCCTTTTCTTGTTCCATCGATTTCCATCGTTCATCCGCCCTTTACCGGCACAATTTCCTTGCGTTTCTTCTCTTTATCTTTTCCTTCTCAAACTCATCAGCTCTCGTTCCGTCACTCCTCAGGAGTAGACCCCACAATTTCCTATGTCCACATCCCATTCTCTCTTTTTTCCTTATTTTCCTTCTGCTCTAACCGCATCTACGAAGGGCGTTCAGTGCATGCGGGTTTCGCCTCCTACGTGGAAGAAAGAAAAAAAAAATCCCCAAGGGCGACAACGAGCACAACCACACACACACTAGCTCTGAAACCAGTGCACATGTATATGCACTGTTTTGACGGAGCTTTCCTACGGCTGTTTGGTATTGCTTTTGTGTCTCTCTTCAGACCTTTTTCCGTCTTTCACGATTGAAATCGATACCCCTCACTTGACGACTTCTCATGATGTACGTTTCCTTCTGTTTATTTCAGTTTGCGTTTACAGTTAGTTTTGGGAGAGGGGGAAGTAGGGTGATGGTGCAGGTGGTTAGATTTTGTAGTATGTAGTAGTAGATTGGATAACTGCAGAGGCAGTGATTGATAGTAATTTTATCTCTATCGATGAAAGTTTTTCCCGAAGTATTTGCCTAATCTCAATACGTGACTGCACATCTATTAACTTCCAATCTTAGTTGCGATGTGGTTGCCTACAGAATGTGTTGTCACCAAGTCTGGTTAGTTCAAGCAACATCAGCATAGGGTTCCCAGATCAACACCTGGCTAGCTCGATATGTACATAGGTACAGACCTCCAATAAAGATAAGCCCAAATCGCATCTCTAAGTTCTTATATGCAACTCTTTAGTTCGAACATTGCTGCGCAACTACATACACCTAGGCATCCAACTCCGCCTTGCGGCCGATCAAAATCGTGGCGCAGCTCTTTAAGCATTGATCGTTGATCTTACACATCTACATACCTAGGTACCTGCATTTGATACTTGTACATGCAACGTTACGATAAAAATAAAGCCACACACCTTCTAATCATATAGCTACATACGTATACATAAATATCCAGGCACCAGCGCACTCGCAACATTCAAAAGAAAACAAGCGCTCCCAACACCCCTCCCTCCCTTCCCACTCCCCATCCTCAAAAAAGAAAACCATGTTAAACCTCGTCCGCAACCTCCTCACATCACCCACACCACCCACCCCCAAACAACCAACAATGCAATCCACCAGCACCACCCTCCCCTCAATAACCCTCCTCGTCACGGACGAAGCCTACATCACCGCCTTCAACACCGCCGCGCAAACATACTCCCTCCCTCCCCATCCACTCCCCATAACCATAACCCACGAACTCTTCAACTCCCTCCCAGCCGGCACCCACTTCGACGCCATCGTATCCCCCGCAAACTCCTACGGCCAAATGGACGGCGGCTTCGACCACGCGCTCTCCCTCGCCTTCTCCCCCCAATCCGACTACCTCGCCCTAACCCGCGTCGCAAAACGCGCACTCTACGCCTCGCACCGCGGATTCCTGCCCCCGGGCGGCTGCGTCCTCGCGAAGCTCGACGGCGAGGAGGAATTGAAACCGAATCCCTGGGGGTGTAAGTACCTCGCGATCCTGCCCACGATGAAGGTGCCGCAGAATGTGACTTGGGATCGCGAGGTGGTGTATGAGTGTGTGTGGGCGTTGTGCGCGGCGGTGGATGCGCATAATAGGAGGGTCATGGAGGTGGGGGAGGGGGACAGGGTGATTAGGGAGGTGTTGATGACGCCGTTGGCGACGGGGAGTGGGTGGGTTAGTAAGGAGAGGTGGGCGGCGCAGATGGTGCTTGCGTTGAAGCATTTTGGAGCCGCGGTGGAGAGGGGGGAGGAGGGGTGCGTGGGGATGGATTGGGTGGGGATTTGGGGTTTGCATGAAGAGGTTAAGGGGACGCATGGGTTGTGAAGGGTGAGGGTTGAGGGGCGTGGGGAGGTAGATTGGGGTGTTTTGGTGTTCAAGACGGATCAATGAGATTACTGCATCCACATGTACAAATATCTATAATACTCGTACATACACAGGAAGAACATCTCCCCGCCGGTTCAAGGGCATGAGGGAGAAATATGGATATTTACACCTCCACCTCCATCCCTGGCTCCAGCGCACTGCCCCCACTCGTCCGAGAACGGGCGTGATGCATACAAATACAGAGTGTACGAGAGATCCTCCGCCCAGCCCAAGAGTAAGAAAGATTCGTACATATCCAACCCATGTCTCCGAAGAGATGTGTGCATGCATCGTTACTTGTTTTCGATTTATCATGACAGGATAAGATAATGATGCCAAAGAAGGAAATGCTACCTGATGCAAAAATAACCGCCGCCATGAGAAATACCGCCGCCATGAACATGCTCATAAGGAAATATAGAAACAGGAAAGATACCTATATGCTTGCAGAGAATCAACTAAAAACCCAGTCCTCGTGAAGTTCCAACTCTCCCTCTGTCCCCTAAGATCGACTCCCTGCCATCTTTCGAAGGGCACATAGACGATAGGGTTCAGCGAAGAGGAAGGGCCGAAGATTCACGTCCCCCCTAGCCAATAGCGGCGTTCATCTACAGGTGCTGCTACCGCTCTTTATGATCTTCAAGCCTCACACCAGACATCGCGTACGGGAACGCAGCACGGAACGCAGGCCCCAAGCTCCAGTTGCTGATATTGCGCAGGTGGGCTTCGAATGCCGGGTTCATGACCCAGATTTCGTCATCATGGGGCGTTAGACCAGCGGCAAACATGTTGTTGGATGGGTTCGGTGTATGGGGGTGTCCGCTGGCAGGTGATCCTGTGTTGGAGTAGGGGGAGGTCGGTATCGACTGCGCTTTGGAGGCGGGAATGAGCACGTCACGCGGGTTGTGCGGCCAGTTGACAGATATGGTTGTCGTGAAGGGGATGAAGAAGGTGTCAAAGTCGACATTGTTTGGGCTCGCAATAAAGGTGTCGCGCATTCGAGGCCTGTGGTGGTTAGTTTCAATTGATGCTCATCTCGAGATACAAGGTGGCCTTTGAAAAAGGCCAAATTGCATATAGAGGCTGGGACACGTACCATGGAATGTAATCATACCAAAAAGGATGATCTTTGAAAAGTTGCGACGGCCGCGGTGTGACCCACTCTGGCATCCTATCGTAATTCTCTCGAGTCGGATCCACTAGCCAGCGCATTACCAAGAACATAATGTAGATGATGGCCACTTTCTCGGGGAGGCCTGAAATATCCGGGAATGTCTGGAGGATATCGGTATGCAGCTTCGATAACGGATGAGACTCCATGGGCCGGTGCGGGAATGCGACGACGGTAAAGTTAGGATACAGAGGTCCGGTTAGCTCTTTGAGGGTCGCACCAGCAGCAGCAAGGGCACGGCGCTCCGAGAGAAAATCCAGCAACAGAGCATCAAGGGGACACGTCGGTTGAACATAGCGTGGAAGTGTAGAGTGTGGCGGGAGGACGGGAGCATGCTGGCCGATTCCGTTCACACAAATAGCGACGGGAGGTGCTGGCGCACTCAGACTAGGATCTACCGGTCGACGAGATGCATTGTCTTCGAGAAGAAAATCCACACCCATTCTTTCGTCAAAGGGCGTCTCAGGCGGGGCAGCGCTGGGTATGCGATGGTGGGGTCCGTGAGTCGGCCACGATGGACCTTGAGCATTGTTTGGAGTGCCATCTCCAGCGAAGCTCCACGAGCGGCGAGATTCGGCCGAATCAAGCGAGTGAATCCCATTATGTTGCTCAGCAGCAATCTCTCCCAGCGTGGAGTTGAGAAGGCGGGGGTCGGTAGGGTGTCGAGGCGGTATAGGTAGTGGGGAGCGTTCAGCAGCAGCCGCCAGTTCTGTACACACGATAGGTCAGCCAATTGGCCCAGCTAACACGCAATTGAGCAGCACGCGACAGATGACTGACCATTCAGACCGCTGGAGGGGTGGAGGATAGGCTGGATGATGGAGAGGATGCCCTCGAGACGCTTTCTGATATCTGCATTCTCTGCAATGACGGCATTCTTCTCGCGGATCTCGACCTGTAGATCATGGTAGGGCTGTTGATTCTCGAGCTCGCGTATGCGCTGGTTCAAGTGGTCAATCTGATTCTTTGTGCGCTCGCGGATGGCACGCTGGGCTTCGCGGTCGTTTGCGCGTTTTCGGGCCAGCTGCTCGGGGGTGAGGTTGGCGACGCCTCGCGAGGAGGTGCCGGCGGTGCGACGCTTCTTTGCGGCAGGTTGATGGGCGGCGCTGGCATCGGAGCCATCGGCATGTCCATCTTGGGATGGAGAATGAGTGTCTGAGGCAGGCCCGGGCATGGTCGGGACGCTGACGAATATGGCTGGGCGCGTAGCTGTGCCTGAGCTGGGGGGACGGAGGCACAGAGTCGTGTTGCGCAGAAAAGATGGAAGAGGCGAGTCATGCGCGGATCGTCTGCATCTCCATCGATAGTCAGCAAGCAGAATGCGGGGACCCGCTTGGCTTCCCCGCGCCAACAGTCCCGACTAGTCCTTCTTGGAACCTCGGATATACGCTCCCACCTCGTCGGGTTGGGTGTCGGGGAAGGATAAATCCAATAGGGAGAGGGCATTCAGGATCGAGATTCACGATGCGGAGTAACAGCGTGGGAGGCATTTCTCCTCCTTTCTAGCAACTGCTCTCTCGAGCTTCTTATTCATTCCCATATTGCATCACCACAGTGAACAATGGCCGATCAACCCGTCAGCAAGATAGGTATCGTCTCGACTACTCTGAAAGGGAGTTAGTTCTCACCTCATCCCAACAGGCACATCATGATCTACCTAGTCCATGTTACCCCACATACACCACATTCACGCTTCAATCCAAACATGTCCCATCATCCTCACTAACTCCCTTCTCCAACAGTACTTTCCGCCTCCACCCGCCTCGTCACGTCGCCCTTCAAAGGCCAAAAGGGCGCCCAAAACTACTTCAAAGATGTCGCCTTTAGCATGATGCGCACGCAGCTCGGCAACCTCGACGTCGCTCAGGAACGCTACCTGCAAGGCACAAGCACCCCCGTCTACCTCAAGTATGCAAAAGACAATGGTTTTACGCCCGAGAGCGTGACTCTTCCTGGCGGTGCGCAGGCGCATTGGATCGGCGACAGTAGCGCAGAGAAGGTCATTGTGTGGTTCCATGGTATGTTCCTCCCCTCACGAAAACGTTGGGAACAATCAACTAACATGATGTTGGACAAAAGGCGGCGGCTACGTACTCCCTGTATCTCCTGGGCACCTCCAATACCTCCAGTCCCTGCAATCATCACTCGCGGCCGAAGGTACCCCCGTGAGCATCCTCCTCCTAGCCTACACGCTCGCACCCGAAGCAACCTACCCAACGCAACTCCGTGAAGCAGTGTCGTGCCTGCGATACCTCATCCACACCACAGGCCGCGCACCCCGCGATATAACCCTCGGCGGCGATTCAGCGGGCGGAAACCTCATTCTCGGCGTCCTCTCCCACCTCACGCATCCACACCCGGAGATCGCGGTGCTGAAACTCCCGACGAAGTTGCATGCTGCGTTGCTGGTTTCGCCGTGGGTCTCGTTCAATACGCATACGCCTGCTTTCGAGGAGAATGCGGAGAGGGATATGTTCGATCGAAGGCCAATAATTAAGTGGTCGGCTGCATTCTTGGGTTCGACGTCGCCTTTCGCCGGGGACTTTTACAACGAGCCGGTACTTGCGCCAGCCCAGTGGTGGGAGGGGGCTGCGGATGTGATTGATGAGGTGCTGATTTGGGCGGGTAGGAATGAGATTTTGTTGGATGGGATCGAGGAGTTTGCGAGGCGGTTTGAGAAGGGGTTTGGGGGCAAGGGAGGGAGAGTCAGTACGGTGATTACGGAGAATGCGGCCCATATTGAGCCGATTATAGAGCTGATGCTAGGGTACAAAGGAGATAGTGGAACGGGGAGTGCAATCGTTATCAATGATTGGGTTCGGGCGAAGCTGTGAGCAGGTTATGCATGCTGCCATTTTTCTAGGACAATGAGGTTCATGTCGTTGTTTTCTGATTACGAGTGTTTTAATCGTGGAATATCATCCCGCAGGCCAAAACTATTCTCCGAATGAAACCCCGAAAAATTGTGCGCTTCCCAGAATTCAGATGCACAATCGACAATGAACATGCGGGCGTGATGCAATGTTCCGTTCAACCAATTCGTAAACGTAAAAATCATCATGCGGGTATCCAGTCGCGCGGGTATATCCTCCGAGGAATCCGAAAACCCATCTACCATGCAAAACGCCTTGCAATGCTTTGATCCGCCGATTGAAAGAAAATAGCCACCGCCAAACGCCTGGAAATGCTTCGAATTTCCCATATAATGCTCGGCTGAGGACGAAAGAGAAAGGTCAAGAAATTAAAAGAAACAAAGAACCCAGACGAAATGAGGCAAAAGGGAACCAATGCACCTGCTGCGCCAGATGGAAAAACCAAGAGCGGTGATGCTATAGCGCTTTCCTCAAGCGCGGTAATCTTCCTAGGTATATCTCGCTAGGCAACGTGATGTACGCTCGGAAACGGTGTCCGCCATTGAAGGCTTTCCCAAGACCTGAAGAACTCGTTTAGTTAGAAACTGTACAGCAACTTCCAACTTTCAATTGAGCTTGATATCTCGAGGTTGGACTGCAAACTTGCATGAGGCGGAATATAGTTTCTGGGTAAGGAGCAATCCTCTTCAGAGACCCATATGTTGTAAACCGTAACACTGGAGCGCAGCACGTTGCCCAGTCCTCTGTCCAGCAGATGCCAATTGGTGGGCATGGATCTCACATACCTTTCATGGAAAGAATCTCCTCCAGCATTGCGCAGACTTTAGAAAGTATCGTTTTGTATTTTGGCAAGAATGGGTTTGCCATCCGAATCCGTTTTGACTTTGCCATCCGAGTCCTTTTCGTAGGGGTTGCCGTCCAAGTCCATGTCGATGCCGTATCGGCCCTTCTTGCCCACGCTGTATGGATGCAGGACTGGCCAGCGTTGCCTCTCTCCGAGCCTCGGAGGCCTATTAGGGCCAATGTTATCCGGGTCAATAACAATGTCTGGATCCGGTGTGGAGGCGGCCTCGTTTGAGGTCTCGGTGGTGTTCTTGTCCTTGTTCTTGTTCCGATTCCTGGCCTTGCGCTTCTTGCGTTCCTTCTTTTGTTCCTTCTTTTGCGCCTTGGACTTTTCATCTTCGGCGGCATTGTTGTCTTTGGCAGCCTTCTTGCGCTTTACGTGAGGTTTTGCGCGGGGTCCTTGCTGATGTGCGGAGGACCTTGTAATTCGCGTTGCGAGGGGGACGTCCTGAGTGCGGACCTGGTCTCGCGAGCTGCCTCGGCGGGGCATCTTGCGAAACCTGGCAGTAGAAAATGAGATTGAATTATCTGTTATATAATCTGTCCAATTGATCGAGGGACGACACAGAAATTGTCGTGGAGGTGTTGTTGTGGGGTACAGAGCCGTCGTGCCATGGGAACTTTTATTTTCAAGGGTCCGTAGCCGCGCCGATGAGCTTGGACCATTATTCCGCGGTGTCACGTGCCGCAGTCCTTCTTGCACCGATCTTATCCCCTTTCGCGTCACGAAAAAGCTTGGAGTCAATCTCTTATGAGAGAGATGCTCATTATAATGACCCGACAATATCCACATGGTCAACATTCGAGGACGTGTTTATTCTACAATTCACATGGATTGATGTGCAGGTTCTGATAGACCCTAGATGCTTTTTCTACGTATGTACACTCGTAACATTGGGACCACTCTTGATTGCTCTTATTCCGATATCCTACAGATCCACATATATAATACAAATCAAAACGTATGTATGCGAGTCTTGTCATAACCCAATTGCTCCAGAATGCCTTTCTCCTTTTTGGAACCGACAAGAGCAGCCTCCATAGCCGGAGGCCCACAGACAAACACCATATTTTCTCCATCCGCTTCCTTTTCCCGCGCACTCGCGACTTGCTCGAGTAATTCCTTTGTAACGCGTCCTTTCCTCCAAGGCGATCCAGGGCCTGGCTCAGTAACGGTGTACAAGTAATCAAACCTGTCACCGTATTTCGATTTAAATGCTTCGAATTCCTTTTGCAGCAAAACGTCTTGATCGGTGTTGGCTCCGTATACGATAGTGACTGCGGTTTTGTCGGATGGATTGCTCAGTATACCGTGTGCGAGCTGATATATCGGGGTGATGCCCGCACCACCTGCAATGAGTGTTACGTGTGGGACGGTATTTGGCTTCCATTGATGGCCGCGGAGAGCTGCCGCAAAAAGGAGTTTGTCGCCTGGTTTGAGGCAATGTAAATGCGTGCTCTGCCTTCCGTCGGGATATTTCTTTACTAAGAGGTCAAGGTGACCAGGCTCGTTCAAATCGCTAATGGGTGTGTAAGGTCGCGCGACGGGATACCAGCTGTTCTGGGGCCATGCCATTGTGAGGACAGCGGCTTGTATTATATTAATGCCTGGCTGAGTTATGCAACCAAATACGAGGACTTACATGTCACAGAAAGTCCGCTGATGTTATCCTCTTTGGGGAGCTTGAATCGCAAATGCTTGGTATTGTGGTTGACATCTTGGACGCTTTCGAGAGGTAATGAAACAAAGGCTGGCCCTCTACCAAATACTTTTTGCGGTTCTCCAGAATCTGCGTGGATATCACGACGGAGAATTGTGTATGCGAGGCTTATGCCGATGCCTCCAGCTGCGAGTCTCGCAATGACTGGGCGCATGCGCTGAACCGGTGCGGCCATGGTTATGAAAGGAGTAGTCGAGGATTGGCGAATTTGATCGAAAACATTCCCAAACCATTTTTTGTCACACCGAACATTTTTATACTCTTCTCATCGGACCCTAGCGATGAGATGACATTGTCAGGAGACAATTGGACGGACACACGGGTCTCCGATCGGCCTGGCCATCGGTAACCCGGGGCACAGTAAGAGCGAGCCATCCCAAACCATCACGTCTAGTCTTCATCGAGCTATGACCTTAACATTAGAGGTACAATTGTCATGTCAGACTCGCTGCTCTTGTACTTACAAATAACCTGCCTGAAGGTTATGACTGGTTTTGGTGTTCGCACCGCTCGGACCTGTATTATTTAGTATTAGTGTACGCATTTTTCCATCGATGTTGTTAATCTTTGAATTAATGCGTTGCAGTTATACGATTATTAGCAAAAGCAAAGAGTTTTGGAAACAAGTTATGTTTCTCACTCAAAAGCATACTCCTAGCGTAAATTACAGCAGCGCGACTTTTTTGCCAGTAGATAGCAGATTAGAACTCTTGAAAAACGGAGTTGGATAATATTAACGCGCGTGTGCTGAGCCGGTAGCTTGGTTGACAGTGGGGCATCTGCATGAGTATTTGTCACGGCAGCTGTCAGATTTTGAAATATGCGAACTCTAAAGAAAGTTCAATCATGACTCGAGCTAAAAAAAACATGTATTATTATATTCACATAAAACAGTATTGGAGACACTGCAGGACATTGAAATATTTCATTGTTGACATCAAATAAGGTAATTTGGCGGCGCGGTTCAATAAGAAATACGATTTCCCATATTTTGACTAATAATTATTGAAGTCTCGACCAGTATTCGATATGGGTTTCTCAACTTTACTATATGTGACGCGACGGGTCTCTTTCAAATGTCCGAGTGCACGTATATGTATAACCTCGTATTCGGAGCTCAGCAGCACGACACGCTATATTTTATCCCGAAGTCGGGTATTAGCCGATTGTGTTCCTACACTACCAAATGGCCTCCGACTTTATTAAATAATATTGGGCACTATATGCTCAATTTCTCCTGAATTATCTTGACCTAATTATAGGTGTGAACAGACGCAGACCAAAGAAGCCGCAATGCTATACAAATATGCTGAAGTCGTGATGGTTTGCCCTGGGTTGAAAGTTATGATTCACAATATCTATCTCACTCAACGTTGGCCTAGCTGCGCTTTCCTGAGGTGACCATGCGGCTATTCTATTTATCGGCGTTTTGTGCGATATCAGCGGCAACTAAACCGACCAACATCACCGTCACTGACATAGCGCGGACTACCGTCAACTGCCCTTACTCGATAACTGCTCAATTCGGTGGAGATGTATCAACGCTCGCAATCAAATTCACCAGTAACGACAGTTCCTTGATCAAGTACGGAGATGACTCCCGCGAATGCTATACTTCCATAGGATACAGTCACAATGGGTTTAACGGATCGTTGAGCGCACCGAGTGTTGACATGAGAGGTATCCTTCGTCTATCTTCGGGCTTGCGCACGAGAGTAGAGACGTCGTTGCTGTGGAATGACGACGCTAAACGGGTAAGTGGAGTTTGCATCTTCAACGAAGCACTCCGAATTCCGAACTGGGATATTTTACTAGACATTTTAGATACTGATCATATGTACAGCAACAAAACTTCACCACTCTGAGGGTACCAGGCCCAACGCCGCAGGACATGTCATATTTCGGCTCCCACCTATACAACAGCACAGAAATTTACAATAGCACATGCAATTCTGTGCCCTCACAGGACCTATACGAGGGGAAAGTTCGCGTCAGGTCAGCTTTTTCCATTGAGAAACGGGGCAACGTGACATCGAATGCGAGCGGGGAATTTGGTCCTGAGTTTACACTCCTTCTGAATTTGTTGTGGAATGACGGATGCACTGGAACTTGACACGGTTCTTGGTATGGGAATAAGGTTGGAAAGTTGCACTCGCAGTGTTGATATTGGAGGAAAGATTTGGTTCCATTTGCGATACTATCGGACATACACTTGGGGAGACTTTCAATACTATGCAAAGGATTATGTTGGATGTTTCCAAATCTCACATCCCGCTTCTATCCATGTCAATGAATGCTTTGGACTCTAAGAGAGTGTTGCTACGCGGAAATTATCAGTGAAGTGATGTCCCCCAAACAACTTTATGCAGTAGAGATACATCAGGCCATCTTCATGAAGCTCCTCCCCACTAAGAACATAAGTTATTAGTGGAAAGTTTTGAATAGTTCCTCTTCCACAAAGTCCCCCAACCCCTCCATCGCTTCATTTCGTGAAAGCACATAGTCACCCCGAACAAGGACATGGTTCTCGTAGGTTAACAACATTCTGTAGGCTGGTCCGATTCCTTTAGTCGTGATTAAGCAGAGCCCTTCGATATCTGTGATCTGTGGTTTCACTAAGTGGACGAGATTGTCTATTTTCAACAGGGTTAGTCAGGTACTGAGAAAGGAAATGCAGTTGATACTGACTGATCATCTGATTCTTTTCTCCCTGATCCAGTGTGCTTGTGACATCGCAGAGTTCGCTCAGTCGATTATGTAGCAACCTTGGTGATGGGGCCATCTTGAATGAATTTCTTTCTCGGCGCTAAATTATCGAGAGAGTATTTGGTTGTGAACTTGGAAGATTGAGTTGTAGCTAAAGCTTGATGTGAGAGCTGCCGGTAGAAAGGAGACAGATTCTCCCAACTTTAAATACCTCTAAGAGCTTCCGTGGTCCAGTGACTTAGACAAGCATTTGCCAAGCAAACCTTGGTGAAAGCAAACGACAACGCAAGTGGAGTAGTGAATTGGCAAATAGTGAATTGGCAAATAGTGAATTGGCAAATAGTGAATTGGCAAATAGTGAATTGGCAAATAAACCATCGATTTCAACCTAAACTAAGAGCTGATCAAACTGAATTACTGACAACAACCGTTTCCCCTACCGCCTCTTCTCATCTGTTCATGCTAAAAGACTGCCTTACGCAGTACGAATCCCACTGTGACTTCCTCGTTGAGATTCGGGCAAGGCCTCAACGATCTGAGCTACCCTCTGCCGAACACTGTCTCGCAACTTCGTCATCGCATCCTCGACAGTTTTTGCGGATTTTGAACTTTCGACGAGAACCGCACCCTTGAACATTGCAGTCATATAGTAAGTACTTTTAAAGCCCTTGTCACTCCTGACTATGAAAATGCTGCCCTCACTCTGTGCGTTCGGTCCTTCGAGAGATATCAGAAAGCAAAGATTGCCTATCATATGGTTTAGAATTCTATCTCTTTCTTTTTTTGCATGCATTGTCTAGATGTATCAAGGAAAAGAAATAGGGTCTTACATGCTAACTCATTTTTTTCTTCGTAGCTCAATTGACTCGGTATGTCGAGCATTGCCTTCAGCTTTGCCATGGTCGATACCCAAGGGTCGTAGAGTTCTGTTCTTGATTCAGTCATTGTGACACTTTCCGTGATGTGTGGTTTCCAATACGTTGTGATGCGGAATATCTGAAGTTAAATAGTTAAGAACCAAGATTTGTTACGTCCACGGTTGATCACATCACGAGGAATACAATTGGTGGGACTATGTAGGCGTGCAGTGAAGGAATCATGTTTTGAGTAGGCACGTGAAGACTGGCAAACGAGTGGGGAAGCTATTTGTTTCTGTTAGCTTCGGCGTGATCAACTCCGGTATTGTTTGATGTCACGCAGGTTTTCAAGATTGGTCATATTGTGAGAACTAGTGGACTCGAAAATGTATATCCTATTATTTGCTGCGACAAATGATGGTTGAATGGGATTTTACCAAAAGCTCAATGAGTGCGAGCCCATTCCCTGTACCAATCTAGACACTCTGCATTCGCCACGCTCGCTGATGTCTTAACGTTGAGTCCACATAATATCTGTTTTACGGCACCCTCAACCCTAGCCAATATTAGCACACCCACTCAATATTATAACGAGAGAACTTACTTCTTCCCATTCGTGGTGATGGGGATTTCCGGACACTCATCGATCACGCCCGGAACGTGCCTTGCACTAAGGGCCTTCCGTATGGACGCCTTGATACTGTCCGCAAGCTCTGTCGAAGATTTTTGGCCTTCCGCCATCTTCAAGAACAAACATACCGTTTCATCAGAATCTTGCTCGCGTCTTCGTCCTATACATAGCGCGTCCGCAACTTGAATTGAAAAGTGTTCGAGCAAAACATTGTAAATCTCTGCCGACCCAAATCGGATTCCCGCAGGTTTGAGAATTCCATCACTGCGTCCCAGCATCCAGATACCGCCTGTTTTGGGGTCAAAGCGTACAAAATCCCCATGGTGCCATATGGGTTGCCCAGAGCTATTGGTGAATTTCTCAAAGTAACTACCCTGATACTTCTTCGCGCCATCTGGGCCCCAGAAGCCGACTGGCTGACATATGAACGGTTTTGTACAAACAAGGTCGCCAGGTTCGCCAGTTTTTGATATATCCTTCCCGGTATAATCGAATGCGGCGATGGCCATACCTAGGCCGGGGCCTTGAATTTCGCCCTCGTAGACGGGTATGAGTGGGTTAGGTGCCCCGAAAAGGGAGATAATATCCGTACCACCCGTGATGCTTCCCAGATTGATGGTAGAGGGGAAAGCAGAATAGACGTAGCTGAATGTGGAGGGTGCTAGGGGTGATCCAGTAGAATAAATAGCTTCCAAAGTTTTCAGTTGCAAACCGGCAGAAGAAGGCGAGACCGATTTCTGCTCTAGCACAGAGAGATATTTGGCAGAAGTCCCAAAGTGCGTGATTCCGAATTCATCTATGAGCCTGTGCATTGCGAGATCGTCTGGTACTGAGGTTTCCGGGTTATTGTTGTCTACGTAGCGGAATGGTGAGCCGTCATACAATACCAACGTCGCACCCGAAGCAAGGCCTGAGACTAGCCAATGCCACATCATCCAGGTGCAAGTCGTAAAATAGAATAAGCGAGAGCTCGGCGTAATCGAACAATGTAGGATATGTTCTTTCTTATGCTGAAGCAAAGTGCCGATAGCCCCATGCACGATACATTTCGGGGCACCAGTCGTTCCGGATGAGTAGAGGATGTAAACGGGATGGTCCGCCGGTAGTCGTTTGAATGTAAGATCTTTTGTATCCCGGAGATTGGTAAAGTCTCGGTAGATGTATGATTTTCCGGAGCGAAGTTTGATAGAATCTACAGACACTTCGACGGAAGGCACCGTAGAAAAAACAACGACTGCTTTCAGTGTGGGCAGCTCGGAGGCGATCTCACTGACTTTTGGTAAAACTGGATGACTTCTTCCATTATAAAACGCAGCGTTATCAGCAAAGAAAATGCTCGGTTCAATTTGTCGCATACGCTCTAACACAGCGTGAACGCCGGTATCCGGTGAGACTGCCGTCCAGACGGCACCTAACGATGTCGCTGCTAGCATGGCGACCAGTGCATCGGTATGATTTGCGACGTAGCCTGCTACTCGATCGCCTTGTGCGATACCAAGTTCAAACATTCCAGCCTGGCATTTCTTAACGCGCTCCCGAAGGCTGTTCCAAGAAACTGTTTCCCGCGTCGTTTCTGTGGCTGCTATTATAGCGGGACTGTCAGGATCTACCTCCTGAGCAGGGAACAACAGATTCTGTGCAAAGTTGAGCTTTGCGCCTTCGAAAAAAGTTGGTCGAGGGAACATTGGTGCATCAGGATCCACTACCTGTACTATTCATCAGCCTGTACTCTCTTTGCATCTGATAGATTACCACATTGACCTTCAACGCCTCCGTCTCCGCTCGTATGCCTACAAACTGCCAAACCCGACCCCAGAACCTGTCGATATTTTCGATACTCCATTTGTGCAGTTGCTCATAATTTGAAAGGCTCAATCCATACTCTTTGTTCACACTCTCGGCGAATTGGAACATCGGTGTCGATTGTGGGGAAGGATGTCTCCAAAGCAGTTTAGACTCATGCTTTGGCGCGAGATCGGTGCCATTGGAGCCATTGCCTTGGTCACCATTTGTTCCATTCATCTTCAGTTGTATCAATGGTGACGTTACGCCAGCTCGGTGTGTAGAAATTGTGTTTGACTGGTACGGGTATTGAAGGCTATATGATGCGACCCCTGCCGGATCCCCACGCTATTAGAAGCGATCGGGATTCGACGGAGGGTTCGACAACTCCTTTGCCGACCGAATGCACGTGACTAAATTAGTCATCACTCAGTGCTTGGTACAATCCCGAGGTCTTCAATGTTGAGTATTAGTACAACATTGTTGCTGGGTACGATGTTCAACGGCCTATTCATATGAAAAACAAGCGTTGAAAATCAATTCAATGATCATTTTTATCACCAGCTACTGGCCCATCCCCTCGAAAGTTGAAGAACATCAGTCCATCCTGATAAGAACATGAGACCGTGGAATTCTATGTACCGTATGCGATATCCAATTTTCCTGGCTTATGTCAATAGTGAATGCCTGTAACACAACTGTGTGTACCACCTCAAGTTCGGTCAGGTTGGATTGGAGGGGATTCAACGTTGCTTGATTCACCCATAGCTCACGTAACAGCAACCAGGACAGCACTTCAAGGAAATCACGTAATGTTTGGGTCATATGCATATTTCAAATTACTAGCAGATAATCAGCGGCTTGCATATTGATATCTATAGAGGTCTAGTGCAATGAGATGCTCATACCTATGGAGTCCGGGAAATCAGAGGGTCGCATTCGGGAAGCATCCGCAAATGGGGGTCGATCTGCGCTATGCGCGAATCACGTTCCAAACAGTTGGGATGTCAGCTTATTCCTCGTCTTCGGCAGCGGGCTACAGGCTACGGGCTAAATCAATACCTAGTACAGCTGAACACAACCCCACGCACATATTTACATCCATGCAAGTGCGTCGTCCACAACGGCTGAGATGGTTTTACCGCCGTACTTGTTACCTTTTACCACATCTGTGTAACTTGAACAGATATTTCTATTTGCTTTTGACAAATGTCAGATTGGTGATGGAGACTCTCCGATTCGTTTGCCTTGTTGCCTTTTTTTCTTTCGGGCTTGGGACTATCCTCAATTGAGCGTGCAATGCGGAAACTCGGAATATTGAAGGATTCGTTATCAAGGGTCATTCAAATTACCTCAAGGGTGGCTTTGCTCCACTTTCTAGCGGTTGTCGCGCCGTACCGTACCTTAACAGAGCCCGGGCCGTTGAGGTCTTGCTATGTCCAGCGGCTCCAGCGGCTGATGTTGAGAATTGGTATTACTCAAATTCCCACCAAGAATTATGCCTATGCTTCTTACCAACCAAGTTCATGCATACTCTCACACGCAAATTGACATTGCTTTTTCTGACAGATGACGACAATTGAGATGGTGGAATGAGGTTCACTTATGTGTTGTCACACAACTCACCGGTAGTTCAAAGACGGCGCCACCACCCCCCATTTTGTAGCCTAGTAGAATTGAGATGAAAACTATGTCCTACCATTCCTGAAATGTGCAACTAAGCCTACCCTTGCTCTCCACTTACTACCCTGGTTGATTCCACCTCATCACAGCTGAACTGTAACTCGTTATCTAACCCCCCCCCCCTGTACACACTACGCCATGGTGTTGAGAATTTTCGCCATGGATAGTAGCCGGTTGGTGAGCATCCATGTGTGGCTGACTTCTTAGGGATACCTTTAATATAGTAATGGAAACAGAGAGATATCAAACATGTAGTATTTTCATCGAACCTTGTGCGGTGGGTTCACAGTCATAGGACCTGACTGTATTTGTCCCGCGTTTGCTGTATAGAAGGGTATAGATATATGCCATAACCCACCTACTACCCATCAACTCCTACTAAAACACACAATATGCCCATTTCAGGACGCTCTGATAGTCTATCCCGCCATACCAGGCTGTCGGGCTCCTTCACCGTCGATCCAGAGGCCGGCTTACGCTAAGCGAAGAGACATTCCAAGCTGAGCCGTTGCATTGGAATACGCTATTCATCCCACTACCCATTCTCTCGGGCTCCTGTTCGTAGGATCTTTCGATTGCATGGTCCCCCTCTTCCCAATACATCGTATGCAGGAGTCCACCTTCTCCACATGTTTGTAGAAGCCATCAAGGGATGTTTTACCCTGCTACCCTGAGCCCAGCACTTAGAATGTCCCACTCTGTCAACCTGATATATCTGCTTCGTACGATTCTTATAAAACAATGACATTTTTCTACTGCCACCACACTGTTTGAGCAAAGATGTCCTTACTAGAAATCTGAGTTTATCATAGAACCAGCGATGGAAGGCAACTTGACGCATTGGAACGCCGGCGCTGGAGTATCCTAGGGTTAACATGTCAACATTCGGAAAGAAAACAAATTAATCCACCGAGGGCATACCTCGGCAATGCCTATTTTCACCGCTTTTGCTCTTCAAAAATATGGGTTGACGCTATTGGTCGTAATCATTGCCAGGATGAATGACAGGGCCAGGAGAGTCACGTGATAAACAAAAGCGCCCACTGTGCATGTGGCCCAAGCTCCCATTGATATATATCCAGTCCCGCCGAAGTTTTAGTGGTACATACCAGTTCCATCCTCCATTCCTTCAGTATACCAACAGGGCCTCCTTCTTGTATGTCTATAAAGCAGCTAATGGTACGGAAGTTTCGCACTCTTGATATCGTCAGCAGTTGAGCTTCGAGCAAGCGTTATTGCGAAGATGGCCGGACCAAGCTCTGCCCCACCGCCACCGAAGGACAGTGAGGATGACTGCATCACTGTTGAACGGTAATCATTTCACTTGCTTAACCTTTTGTCCCCTCCCAGATGAGGCTGTTGTGTTCACTGACTCTCGAAAGGCCTTGCTCTGTTTCAACTGAGGCGAAACCGGAGGGGCAGGAACAGAAAGTCTTGAACTCGCTATCTAAAAAGCAAGTTGAGGCCTCAGGTAACGACGCCTTGCTTTTGCCAGGCTACTTTAGATAACCTGTTCCAGAATCACCCACATTGCACTTGAGGTGCAAATGCCCGTATCATGGTCCCATCGTTGATATGCGACCTCCCGATTATACAGGTACCGGGACGAGTCCCATGGAGAGATATCTCTCCGAGTCCGCAGTGGACTCGCCTTTCATCTTGCTCGAAACGGTGACAGTTGGGTGTTCATCTTCTGCAGGGTGTACATGCTTGAAGGCCGACAGAAAGACCTCGATGCTCTGAGAAGATCCGCAGTCCACTTCTGCAAGAATCACGAATCGGATATGAAGCTGACGAGCATTATCTCCGATCGGTTAAGTATGCCGTGGAGGGTGGTGGCGGCAGGTACGCCGCATTGAAGCCCACGTGCTACCTGCCACACCGCGCCCCTATGTTTGTTTTCGCTCTAACCTATTCGGCCTGTACGACCGTTGGTAAAAACTGGAATCGAGGGAAAGGGGGGTGAGAATGATCATTTTCTATAGATTATTGGAATTCAAAACGGTTGCCTTCTCGCTTACGTGCATTTCAGCCCACTCCAAATCTCGTTGTACCAGGACTACCTGATCTCAAGGCACTGAATTGACGAATAAAGGCAGTTATTCGGTAGAGAGGTACCAGGTAGCATCGTAACGTTGTATCTCGCTGAGTGAAGAAGATTGGTGACATGAGAGTAAGGCCTCGCTTGGAACGTACTCATATGTAAATATTCATTGCGCGAATTCGCCAATAAACTTTTTCATGTATGTATAAGACGTGTTGAGCGCATTCAAGTAGATAAACTACTTTAAATCTTGTCATGAGTTTCTTCAAAAATCCAGTGTGTCGCATGCGTTCGTCCCAGTGGAACAACAGCGTGGTTTGGATAGAGAGCAACGACTGTGTGCGTGAAGGAAGCGAAATAACAGATGACGTAGATTGAAATTCATGAGCACTCTCTCTTCTTCAGCCTTGCGGGTAAAGTATTGTATATGGGCCAGTGAACGATGCGGCAGAAGGCAAACGGTTTCGCTTGTCGCCCCCAAGTCCCTCCGGTGAGGCGTAGGCAGCCAGTGACTCTACCTCCCGCCTCAACGACTCATTTCCCTCTCATAGTATTATACATCTTCTTTGAACATCTTTAGGGCTCTCATATTCATCACTATTAGAGCTGCAAACGCAATTTTCATCATGGGTCCGGGTTATGCCAGCACTGGCGATCTTTCTAACCGTCCTTGGCATGCTGTTGTGATACGTTCAACGAGCTGGAAAGGGGCTATCAGAAGAGAGTCGTCTAGTGCTGGTAACGCGACTAACAGCACAGTTACCGTCACTTGCTGCTCTAATCCTACTCTTGCATCGATGGCCTCTTCGTATGACCACGTCAAAGATCTCACCACCAAACCTGAAGAACGTCATCGGTTGCTGAAAACGCTACCAAAGTCCTCTATTTACGCTCCCACGCTGATCTACTCGCGTCAAGACATTCTCTGAATATGGAAACACTGTTCAACGCGCTTTATTTACGAGATCCCTACTTCAGCTCCTATGCACACGTCGTCCCGTCAGTCCTCGACGCGCTTCATCCATTGCCCGAGATACGCGTTGATTCCCCGCAACGAACAAATATCATACATTCGAAGAAGAGTGACAGCTTGGTATCGAGGCTGAAACTAGAGGATGCAAGTGATGCTCTAATGCTGGTGATGGGACCTAAATCTCGAGTTCCTGCTACAATACGACAGCTGCCTTCGTAAGAGCTGCAAGAACAAATGATACTGACATTCAGAGCAGAAGAAAATACAGTCTCTGATTGAGCATCTCGCAGACTCAAGACAAAGAGTGAGCTTAGAAGGATCCATCACGCCTCCATCAGCCTCCATTAGCATCAATTCACATTGTCCTGTAGCATATGACCCTTCCGCGTTCCTGCAAGTCATGAGCTGGTACAATTTGTGACCGAAGACAGACGGAGTAAGTACATCCCAAACCTCCCAATACACCATAGAGACTTATTCTTGCTCTAGAACGCAACAATCAACAAACCAGTGGGATTCCACTTATACCCCTCTGGGAACCTGATCGTCAACCCCAGAACGCCCGCTCCACCACGCGTAACTTTTATCCGAGCACAAACCACGTAAACCCGCGCGACGATTACTTTATGCGCGGCATATCATGCCAGACCCACCGCTCGTCACACATACTCCTTAGCCGGCGTAGCTTCCGAAAGCTTAAACTCGAACGTCTGAGCACGTTGCGTCACCCATTTCCACAACCCATCGCTAGCGCCACCCGTCCCATTCAAATGATACATCGATGCGCATATCTTGCTCGATATTCCACCGCCGTTCTAGTCTTTCACATCTTTTGATGCTGTTGGGAGACATATTTGTGTGGGATTGGATGTCATGAGGTGTCGACAATGGTGAAACTTAGTGTGGAGCCGGCAGGTACAGTGTACGTCTCTGTCGCCGCGCCGGACTTCTCATTGATGTTGCAGACTATGTCGATGGAGTTGACATTCGGGAGTGGGATGTTGAAGTTGTTGAGGTGGCGGACGCGTTGCTAGGGTTCTCTGATGACTTTGTCGTTGACTAGAAATTAGTGGATATAGGTTTGTTGACGAGATGCAAACGGAGAAATTGAATACAGTCATGGGAGTATTGACTTCAGATTCTTCAATGAAATACAAAATACTGGATGTAGCTATGAAGATTGTTCAAACGTTTTCTAAGTTTGAGAAGGTGACGTGATACAAGTAACTTTGCCGGTGAGTATGCACAAATGGTTCGAGCATGGGCATAATTCACAAATCCTGATCACTGAGCCTATTGATTGAACATCACCATCTGAGGATTTCAAGAGAAAGTTTCAACGATAGTTCGGGGCGGAGAAAAACTAACGCCCGCTCTATATAATGTCCTGATAAAATACTCGTAGCAAACAATCATACATATTTTCTTGACACTGATAAAAAAGCACTTGCTAAGCATGAAACATTTACGCCGCCATCCGTTGGCCGAAGCTACTTCGTGCAACCTAGAAAGATCATTAGAACTATACCGAGCACCACTAAACATACATGAACTTACCAGGCTTCGAAATCGCTTCCCATACATATAGGCAGGAATAGTCAATGAGCAAACCCCCAAATTGATGATCGTAATGGCCGTGAACACATACTTGGGTCCTACACTTGCCATCCATCCATTCGCGTACGTCGTAGCCAAAAAGGTAAAGACAGCCTTTGTGAAGTTGATAGTAACAAAAGCCTGGTTGGCATCTTTGGGGTGGCAATCAATCACATAAGCGAGAGAAGCCTGAGACGCGAATGGCACGGACAAGGAATGAATAGACATGAAGAATATAGGCCAAGCCAAAGGCGCACCATTGCCAACACTCATTCCAAAGCCCAAGAAGCCTGCCGTGGCGAGAGGGGCAGCAATGAGCATGAGTGTGAGACGGAATTCGGGCTCGAAGATACCGTTGTTGCGACGCGCGAGGAATTTTGGAACTGCGTCCGCCATCCAGCCTGAAAGCGGCGAGCCTATGAGGCCGACTACGAGCAGTGGTAGGTTAGTAGCACCGATCATGGCAGGGTTTAGGTTGTATGGAGGTGCTGAGAAGGCGGAAACCGAGAGGACGGAGATCGTGAGCAGCCATGTGAAATAGGAGCCGTAAACAACAGTTGAGAACAGGACGGCGGGATATGCGATGAGTGGAACTGGCTTCCACGCGCCCTTCCAGAATGACTCTCCCGATATGCGGCCACGGAAGATTCTAAGCCGTTCACCGTATGTTTCTTTCTCTTCCGTTACGACGGTCCAAGAAGCGCCTTTCTCCTCGATTATGATATCGCTGCTACCGCGCGAGCCGTTCCAGGTAGTTTCGACCACGACGAAATACATCATCAGTATGATTGGGATGAAGATGAGTGCGGAGATGCCGAAGGTCGCTTCGAAGGATACATTCTGGATAATGACGCCTGAGATTGTTTGTCTATAAGAATGTCAGATTATAGGAACGAGAAAAGGCGAAGCGTACATACCCTAGCAGAACGCCGGAAGCCAGCATCATGCCCCAGATGCTAAGACGTGTACCTCTTTCGTGAACAAAGAACAGATCAGAGACCGTCGAAGTGACCAAAGTTTCCAAAGGCGCTGAAGCCATTCCCTGAATTGTCCGCATAACCGCCAATGATGCGAACGACTGATTGTCCTTAGCGTGTATAGTTGTAGAACGTGTGGTAGATACTCACGCTTGCAAAGAAACCCCAGACGTTGGTCGCGAGCAGGATGATGGTGGAAATGACGAAGAACGGTCGCTTTCCCCAGATGTTGGCACCCGAGGCCGTGAAAAACGTAGTGAATCCGATCCAAAATGCGAGGAAACCAATGATCAAACTCGAAACCATGTCAAGGCTGACGTTGTACTTTTCGGCAATCACATGGAGACCTGGAGTAACCATAGGACCCAATCTAGAATTGTTAGTCACGTAGTTCACACTAAGAGAGATGCGACATACGCAGTTGTTACTCCAGAACTGAAGGCGAGTATGACCATGATGGACTCTTTCCATGCACGAGACCTGTTATGAAAATTAGCAGTTGCTAGTCGTATCTTCAATCGCCTGTGTTTGCATACCAATTCAGCGGATCATTAGGGTTATCTGAGGGCTGTGGCTGGAGAATGATGTTGCCATCACGCTTTAAGCTCTCATCTTTTGGCACATCTGAATGCGTATAGATGATTAGGATATAAAATGCATATTTCAGGAACTGTACTCACCACCCGTGTCGTTCTTTGCTCCGATATTCACAGTGCCCGGAGGCGCGGCCATGTGCCGGTCGTCAAGGACGCCCCACGCCATCTTCTATGTCTGAAAGTGGAAAGAAAACTAAACAAGAAGTGAAATCTGCCAGCAGATGAAGAAAGGAGAACTAATAAATTTTAAGAAAAACAAACGAAGGAAGTAAAAAGGAGACGTTGTGTGAATTGAACTTTAGAGGCCAGCTCTTGGAGTAAGCGGAAAAAGCACATTGCGAGTGCTCTGTTCATATCAAATATGGAAGCCATGCATCGATGTATGCGTATGCATGTTGCTCTCAAACATTAATGGAGTTGGATCGACTGGGTTTCTTCAATAGCATTGGTTTCATCGGGGTGGCTTCCAACAGCATGGTGACAGGGCTCAAGTGCCGGTCAGTGCCTGAGTCCGGCATTCTCGACAGTAACTGCCATTTTGCCAAGACCGCGAAACGTTTAACACACTGCGTGTTTCAAGAAGGGCACTCTATTTGGAGTACGCTTTTCAGCATGCCTGGGGATCATATGATGTTCAGGAGAATGGATGTGGTGATACCAGTTGTGGGTCTGCATGTTGGAGCCGGAAGGGCGGGCCTAGGGGATAAAGCGGGTCAAGGGGTGCGGAGAGGCGCGTAGATCCCCCACGGTAATTCTCCTGAAGTTGTGCAACTTTGAATAATATGCGAACTTGAATAAATGGTCGCATCAACGAGAATTCAACAAGTTCAAATTTGTGGAAGTCAGCGCAGTGGTCTTGTGAGAAATTGATCAGTGAAGCCTGCTTGACTTTCATAGAAAAGAAGAGCGCGCTGTTCATCACATCTTCGATGAACACGGAACAATACTAGCCGTCCATTTTGATACTTGGCGAGAAGTCTTAAAAAAAGACAAGATCACCAACAAGACGTCAGCGCCTAATTACCGTATGTCTCTCGTCCTGAGTCCTGACCCTGGTTCCTGATCAAACACCTCAGGAAGCAGCGTTTGACACCACGTGTGTGAACGAGATCAGGCCACATGCAGTCGGCAATTGCACCTTTTGAGTATAGACTTCGTGTGGATGACAGCTAGATTCTTTTCTTGTCAAAGGACTGCTTGGAAATTAAAATCTTACTATTGCTATTATTTTTCAAACTGCGTAGGCAAAAACTTTCCACCTCACCAAAACAGCAAACCACGCTAACCCTACTAGGTTAGCAAAGACACAGAAACCGTTTCCAAAACTACTGCATTCGACGGCTGAACGTGAAATTGCCTATTAAGGAAGGTTCGTTGCGCCCATTATCGCAAACACCAAACCCCATACACGGATATCCCCTATCGTCCTCACTGCTCTACGAGCTGAAATCTGTGGTTCAGATATAAAGGTTAACATCATAGATCAGAACTCCGGTCGCCTAAGTTTGCTACATTGGGGCATTCATGCCATGCTTCGACGCAGACGTTGAAACCGTACTGCCAAGTCCATCGCATTCCCAGCCTTCGGTGCCTAATCATCCACGTATTGTACTGACAAGTTTTGATCAAATGATTACTTAAAAAACGGTATAAAACTTGAGTCGTTCCAACTTTTAACGCAGGCATCTTTGAATTGGCCGAAAAAAAGCGACGATGGATTTTTATTTTGAATGATACAAACAATAAAACCCTGCTTAAGATCTACGATACAAAAAAAAACGACAATGGAAAAATATGCGGTGTCACCATAAGCGTTCGACACCATGCTTAATTCTTGCCTTAAATAGAAGTTTGATCAACCGAAGAGCTGTGTTACCTCAAGTGTTCAACACCTCGTTCGAAAACTGCCTGATGCAGTAAGTTGATTGACTAAATTTAGCGGTACCTGCATGCATGGTACATACTGTACGACAGTCAAGCATGCATAGGCAATCCACACTTTCCCCTTAAACCTTCTGTATCTGGCAAAATCACCTGCTGTTGCCGTTACGCCACGCGCATGTACATACGCAACTATCTGACCATTCAGCGTCCCTGAATTACAAACAGAACACGCAGTCTCCAACACCCTCCCTCCAAATCTTTCCATATCAAGCAATTTCCAAGTGGGGAACATGGCGCCTTACACCACCAGCCCAAAAACCATCCAACCCCCCCGGCGATACACCGAACAGACACACAGTCTCCAACACCCCTCCCCAATCCTACCACATCTAGCAATCCCCAACCAGCCCAATGGCGTACGTGTATCACGACATGCAGAACCACAACGTACGCCCACTGTCCCATCAGAGCAAATAAGGTAGTTGTCAATCATGGTCTGTCTTCAACACTTCACTCCAAACCTACCGAATCGAGAAAAATGGTGGGTAGGACGGAGGTACGTGTACTCCTTCATCTGACCGTCCCGACGTCTTAATGTGGTTCCCGAACGGGCGCTCCCGTTCCTATGAAATGAAATGGAAAAGGAGACAAGTGTCGCACAGTGCTACTTTTCACTCCGCCTCTGTAACGTTCTACTACGTCCGACACTTACACGACCTTTTTTTCTCCCATCCAATCACGAACGTAATACACGGACGTCGGCATTGCCACAGTGCTCGATACCTGTGTCTCCGGACCTACTCAACAAGGCAAAAAAATCGTTTGTGTGAATTTGTATAACCGATATCTTTCGATATCCCCATCTTCCCACACCTTCCCCCCAAACCTCCCGCCCCCAGAATGTTCAAGATTCGTACCACGGTTCACGACCAGCTTCCCACACTTCACCTCCAAACCTGCTCTATTTGGAATTTTTTGTAAGAGGAGAGAAGAGGAGGAATGGTGCTACGGAAGCACGACTTCGTGTTTGCACCACCTTCAACACCTCCTCTCTCCCTCCGTACGACACCCCGTCTCCATCTTACATACAGACAAACACTGCATATACACTGCATACGCATTTATATGCAATCTTACATACAGTCCACCACATACATACTTCACAATCCCGGGGGCACATTGCATACAGCGATCCACGGTTGCGGTGGTGGAGTTACTGGATTAGGAGAGAATTGGGGGAGGGGGGGTGTGGTGTGTGATTTGTGAGATGGGGTACTGCATATATGCATGTATGTAGGACCACGTGGGTGCGTGGAGGAAGGGGGAAGAGGGGGGGAATTGGGGGGATGAATGGGACGAAGGGATAATATGGATGTTTGAATTTTTAGTAGTTTCGTAAGCTATCATAATAATCGTAAACAGTTGCCTGTCATGTGCCCGGTCCTGGCCGAGGACGCTACCAAGTGTTTCCCCCCCCCCTACCTGTGTCAATACCCACGGAGGGTAGCAACACTCTAGTGATGATCGTTAAGGCAGGTGACCTACATACCTACATGGCGCGCTCGTTTACCTATCTGGAGTTACCTATTTCCCTTGCATACTGGCGTTCCACCTTAATCCAACCCATGAAATAGAATAATAAATCGTTCGCAGAGTGAACTTTACACCCTGCATGGGTATCGAACACAGGTAGGAAGGAAAAAACACTTGGTAACGTCCTCGACGAGGACGGAGACACACAAACAGGCAACTGTTTAATAACCTCCAGCCTATAAAAAAAATATACACACAACCGGTTCCAACTACCGTTTCAGAGTTTTTTGCTTCTCTGCATCTCTAACGAGAACTTCCCTCACAAGCAAACCCTTCCTCTTCCTCACACGATCCACATAGCGCTTCGCCACATTCTCGCGATCCGCCAGCTCGCCGAGATCCTCCAGCTCGTCTTCCGTAAACGGAACCCAGAAAGGATCGACGTCCAGCATTTCAAAACCTGCAAACCTCAGTTGAGGGGAGGCGGAGCCAGAACTGCGCTTGCGGATCTCGTCTGAAAAGCCAAAGGACTCCGCGACGGGGAGGAGTGCGTTGATGGTGAAGGTCTGCGAACCAGTGGTACTGGCTGAGGATGTGGAGGATAGTGTTTCCGAGAGAATCTGTCCGCGGCGACGCGTGAGCACGGCGTACACGCGGCCCAGGACGTCGGTTGAGGCCTGGATTTCGCAGCTGTACATTGCGAGGAGGATGCGCGGGGACCAATCGAGGAAGCCCTGGTTGATGGCTGAGCGGGCGGTTTTGATGACTTCGCCGATGAGGCGGCCCATGCGTTCTGAGGCGGATTCTTCTGCGGATGTGATTATGGTTGTTATTTCTTCGAGGAAGACGGCGACGCCTTGGACGGGCTCATGGCAGAGGGGTCCTTGGGCCATGGCGAGTTGAAAGGCGTAGGAGATCTTGTCGGCGAACGAGTGCGCCGTGGAGGATGATCGCTCTGGAGAATCGGTCTCTGGGGTGGAGGATTCGCGGAGGACGCGTTTGGCTATCCCTCCTGCGGTTGCGTCGACGAGAATGTTGGGTCCGATGCGTCTAGGGCCAAAGGTGATGATTCTGTCGATGACATCTGTCCAGACTTCGTGCTGGCCTTTGGCTTCTTTGAAAGCATCTTCTAGTTTCTTTTTGAAGTCGGACAAGCTTAATGTGTGACCGGTTTCTTGTTGTTCTGCTTCCTCCATGCCGTCTTGCTCTACGCCAGAGGATGCCGCTGTGATGCCATCTGCGATCCGCTGTCTATCCTCTGCGTCTCTGCTTTCGGCATATAACCTTTTAATGGCGCCCGAGTTTTTTGAGAGGAAGTCTGTAACGCTTGGAGGAAGAGGTCGGACTCTTAGACGAAGCGTTACCTGCTTACTCGCTGTCGAAGCGATGACGGTTCCACGGGGTAACTCGGGATTTTTCGGTGGATTCATTTCTTCTGCGGCCACTATTGACTCTCGGTACGGAACGATGGGCTCACCAGCCTGGATTTCACATTTTGCAAAACGTTCTCTTAAATCTTTGAGACATCGTTCCAAGTGCAACTCGCCAGCTGTCAGTATCACGTGTTCTCCGCTCGACAAAACCTCGTACTCTGCGCAGGGATCGCTTTGGACAAGTAACTTCAATCCGTTTATCATCTTTTCAAGATCATATGGGTTTTCCGGCTCCAACGCCACACGGACGATGGGGTGAGTGCCCATGTTGATACCGGCCAAGTTAACCGATCCAGGGAGTTGCGAGCAAAGCGTGCCGGATTTTAGGACATGGCCCCCGAGGCCACCGATACCGAAAACTACACCAGCAGGCACTGAAGTAAGAGATTCCAGACCTCGTCCCATCATGAGGTAGAGTGCAGTGACCTTGACCTTCTGTGGTTCGGGAGCCGAATGTGGCCGGGAGGGCGTAAATTTTGGACCAAGGACGTAGACCTCGTCACCAACACTGAGTGTGCCGGAGTAAATGCGTGCAAAACCTATGAGATGCTCAGGCTCCTCTTCTGCCTCTTCCGTTTCCTCTGGCGTCTCAGTGTCCCCAATTGCTGCTGAACTAAGCGCGGAAGTGACAGACCCGATATCTGAATTATCGCCGTTAGCATTGGCCTGTTGCCTTGCTATCTCTGCGCGTTTCTTGCGACCAAGTTCTCGTGCTTCTTCGGCTGTCAGTGCCCCTCCCCTACGTTTGTTCTCAGGTAGTTCGCTTTCGGGGATTGAAACCATCTTGCTAACGTATGCTACCATGGGTGCGTCTTTCGATGTTTTGAACTCGGTAACGGCTTCCCGGACTTCCGGACTGACACTATCGGCTCCAGGCGAATTGTCTATGATTTCGGGTAACCGCTGAGCTTGTGCTGTAGGGGGCGAGGGCAGATACTCGATGACTGACACCAGGAGAGCTGTGGATAGTGGTAGCCATGATGCGAAAAGTGTAGTCAAAAGAGCGCGGGGGTCGCGCGATCGGAGGATGTGTGCTGGGATTTTTAAGTTGAGCGATTTGGTGATCTTCTCTACCATAGTCGGATCTCCGGTCCCATTGTTACCTCCAGTGGTGGCTTCGTAAACAGCCCATACGTTGTCAAGCACGAGTTGAACGAACATTGGTTTGAGATGACGACCTTTGAGATGCTTTGAAGAGAGCACTCTCTTGGTCTTGGTATCCAGGTAAAAGTCGCCCCAAAGTACCTTCTCGAGAATAGAACGTTTGATGCCCAGTTTGCGTTCATAGAGAGCGGCAAATTGTTTTACAGTGAACGCCCAGCCATCAATGGCGCTTCCGAAAATAACATTGTTTTTTTCCGGGGCAAAATATATGTCTTCGTCGTCCTTTTCTTCATACTCGGCTGGGGTATTAGTAGTGTCAATGCTATCACCATTCTCAGCGACGGAAGAAGAGGTTGTATTAGTCTTTCCTTCCGCGGCAGCGTTGAGCCTCTCCTCCATCTTCTCGCGCCACCTCAAATCGTCTTCCATACGCTCTCCCTGATAAAAACTGCCCATGACGGCATTCACCTGCTCGAGCAGCTTGGATAAGTGGGTGTACGCTTCAGCCGGGCTTAACTTGAGTTCTGTTATTAGCCTGTCCATTTTGTTGATGACTAGCAAAGGTTTCAATTTTTCTATCCAGGTCTGGCGGAGCACAGTGACAGTTTGACTGCACACTCCCTCGACGGCATCTACGAGCACGACGGCACCGTCGCATAAGCGCGAAGCGGTAGAGACCTCGTAACTGAAGTCGATGTGGCCTGGCGAGTCTATGAGATTTATCAAGAAATCCTTTTGTTCGGGTTCCTGGTCGGGGGCGGACCGACGCAGCAGGGAGAAGTATAGGGATATGGCAGAAGATTCCATGGTGATGCCCCGTAGTTGTTCATCAGGTCTAGAGTCTAGATAGCGGATCTTGCCGGCGAGTTTGGGAGATATGATGCCGTTGGTGGCGATGAGGGCGTCGGTGAGCGACGTTTTGCCATGGTCGACATGGGCGAGAATACAAATCTTGACATTGTCAGTTGAGGGTTCGTGAGATGGGATTGGGTTTGACTTACGTTTCTTATGCCTTGGGCGCTCTTTTGAAGCGACACTAACTTTTCCGGGGCGACTACCGGCATGATGGAAGACGTTGTCGCAAAAAGTTTGTGCTAATAATAAACTGCGGTTGCTACACTCGTAGTGGCGCTGAAAACCTAGAGCCTCAATGGACGAGGGTGCGGCGGTTAGGTGAGGCGGGGCTGGTGTTTCGTCGGAGGGGTAGGCGCAAAGCAGGGCTGTCTCGCCGCAACCGTTCTGTCTCACGATGGAGAGGGCAGGCAACAAGAAGGTCTAGAAACCAAGGCTTCAAGACTATTGCACGACGCCCTGATGTCTTATTTGGATGCAAATAAGAAGTTCAGCGCGAAGGAGAGGGAGAGGAAGCTTTTATGGAGGAGAAGAGAGGAGAGATCAGGAGGGACAAAAATTAATCATTGGATTTCTGCGACGGTGCTAAAAACTATTTTTCTCCCACCGTAAACATGCCAACAGCGGCTGTGAGTGCAGTGATGAATCGGCCGTCATCAATGAAATTATAAGTACAGACGCGCAAAAACGACGCGACAAAGTCGCAACGAAGGAATGATGGCGATGATGACGAGGAATGAGTCGATGTGCGTAATAGTTAAGCTCCGGATGGTGGGGTAGATTGGTGGAAGCGATGGAGGTGGGAAGGGAGCGTTATGTCATCAACGGCCTGCTTTCTCCGCCTAGAGCATGTACATCCAGTTGCTATCTGCCAGCATCGTCGTTCTGGCTAAAGAATACAACCGCGTTTGTAGAGTCTATTGCATGCTGAACAGCGGTATGTGGAAATGCTTAGACGTGCAGTTTTTCGTGGGGAGAGGGGAACCATGGTTCAAGATAGTTACCTCGCAATAAAAGCTGTCTTCTTCCCAGAGCTCACCTACCATTCCAGTCGTCTCAATTGCCTACCATTCGATTCTCTTCAGCTCTCTATAATTCGATAAACCAAGGTGACCGTTGGATCGATTACACGAGCGGTACACCGATTTCTATAGCCTTTCATCTCCATCTTACTCGACCTATACAAGTTTCATCAACACATCATCCATCGTTTAGCCACAGCTAGGCCTTCGCTCAAAATGTGGCTGTCGATTGTCGCACTTCTGCTCCTGGTAGCCAACTCAACGCCAAGATTCGATTGCACTCTCAAAACGATCAACAATCTTGCGTTCGGACGTTAGATTCTCTCCGACCCGCCACGGCTCAATCCTGCGCAACTCGCGTTCGCCGCCAATGCGCACCGTATCCAGTCACAAATCCTTCTCATACCGGATCGCTTCGGGTTGTTTTCCGCTGGCTCTCCAAGACTTCAGGTATGGGAGGCAGATACGTTCGTGAAAATCATGCTTTTTCCAATTGCATTCATGACTTTTTTGGCCGTATTCGTTGTGTGCATCTTCTACATGGCGGGGAACCCCAATACTGGGAAAGTCGGGCTTTTATCCACAGGAATTGTGGTTTGTTTTGCGGCGATGGTGTGGTCCATGGTTATTCAGGGAGCGGGCGAAAAAAGAGCATCTGGTTACGTGTGGAAAGATTGGGGTTCAGAGGAGGAAAGCAAGGCTGCAGGTTTCAGTCACAAATAATAGCTGAGTTGCTCCATCTGAGTTATGCGATCAAGTTAAGGATCTCAGTTGTACACCCAGGATACCTCGTGCTAAACGTAGTGGGAGGGTTATGTAATCGGCGGCCAGAACTTTGAACAGACTCTCGGAGACCAGGGCAGGGTTCCCAGGTACGTCGAGAACGTCAACAAACGGGCGTGAGACAGGACCGAGACAGCGCGTTGGACATGCACGTCAGTACCGCCATGTATCATGTACGAGATGCACAAAGGGAATGGTTCGAGGACAGACAACTCACTCGCCTTGGCCACTCGCTAACCGCCTTGACACTGTGAATCCTTCTCGGATGCAAATGGCGATGCATTCACTAGCCGCGGATCGATCTGCATTAGGGAACAACGGAACTTGTTGACGTCTTTTCCCTTCCTTCCCTCTTACCATCACAACCCCATCCCGTCCACTTCTACACACCTACAACCATTGCTCAGTCTCTGTCCATTTATTCCTCATGGATATTTAATTGACCTCCCCATCTGCGAGTGCCGCGCCAGGCCCACCTCTCTCCCGCGGCGGCCACATTTATGCAGTGGCCCCTGCTTTTCCTGGAACGCCCATCAAGACTCAAGCATCCTTCCGCATTCATACCCCTACCCATACTTTGTCAAAATATAACCTCCACCTACCTGTGCACCCTTCCCTCACAACACACAACATAACACTACAGCAACACCAACACACCGCTCCACCACCCACATCCCCCTTCACTTATATACATAATCAATTTCCTTTCTCCCTTTCCATTCCATTTACTTTCCTCATTGCATGCAGGTCACGCAGTCATGGCCGCGACCATGGCAACACACCCCCAGCAAACACCCTCCAAACCAATCGCCATCCGCTCCCACGTCACCAAGATCGAGCCGCCCACCCTCCAGCGTCCCGATCCCATCAAGACACGCAACTCTGACCTTAACGTAATGTCCCCCGTCAACGAGAACGGCAGCTTCGAGTTCGACCGAGTAATCAAAAGGGGAACCGTCGTGAAGCGCACGCGCAAGACCAAGGTCCGCACACCCACCAAAACATACCCTCTATTGTTATTTAGCTCACGCATATACAGCAATGGAGGTCTGTCTACCTCGTGCTACGCCCCAATCTCCTGTCCATTTATCGCGACAAGGACGAGACCAAACTGCGACACCAGATCAGTCTTTCTGACATCACCGCCGTTGCGCGCCAACGAGATTCTAAGAAGAAGATGGAGCACGTCTTTGGCATCTTCTCTCCTGCTAGAAACTACCACCTCAGTGCCCCTACGGAGAAGGACGCGCAAGCTTGGGTTACCCTCATCCGTGCCGAGGCGCGGATAGACGAAGGAGAGGAGGAAACGATACTTATGAGTCCTGTTCCCACCAAGACCACCTTCGCAGGCTTCGACCGCGCGGTAAAGAGAGCAGAGATTGGATCCAGCTCGTCGGAAACGGAAGCCCGACCCTCGAGCTCTATAGCCCCGGAGAATATGCACAGCGCCAGACGGCCGTCGCACACCCTGAATTATTCCGGCAACGAACACGGATCCTACTCAGACTTCTCCGATACCGGCGGCCCAGCGCTTACCGCATTCCAGGCCTCTATGACTTCGCTCCCACGTACTCCACGCTCATCGGCGCAAATGCAAAACGCGAGCCAACAGAATAATATCGGAGCTGTACCTGATGACAATCGCGTCATATACCATGGCTGGCTGTGGGTGCTAAAATCAAAGGGCGGTGTGCGTCAGTGGAAGAAGGTGTGGGTCGTTCTTCGCCCAAAAGCGCTCGGGCTCTACAAGAATGACCAAGAGTACTCGGCCAATTTGATCATTCCGTTTGAGAATCTCATCGACGCGGTCGATATCGATGCTGCTTCCAAAAGCAAGCAGCACTGCATGCAGGTCATCTCGGAGGAGAAGAACCTCCGCTTCTGTGCCGCAGACGAGAACTCACTGGCCAAATGGCTTGGCGCTTTCAAAAGTCTGCTAGTCAAGAGGAAGGAAGCCCGAAACCAGCGCACGCTACAGACAGCTGCCAGTGCGGATACCCCTCGACCCCCCAAAAGCGTTGCCATTCAACCACCGACCCCAACGACCATTCCCGCCTAATACAACTAACTCTTCTCGCCGCTAAAAGAGACACGTCTTTGCGCTGGCCAGCATACCCCTCGCGGGCAGTTCACCTCTCCATCTTACCGACCAAATCGAATCGACCACTGCAAGATCCCTGAACCTTGTATATACCCCCCTTTCCCTTTTGTTTCACACCAACTATCTGCCACATCACAGCGCGCGCTACATCTCCTAGTTACTCTTTTGACACTTCTTCTCCAACGGTGCGCCAAGTGCGCGCCGAGATTCTGCAGCTGGTCTTTGCGTGAACACTTTACGATTGTCTACGATATATTTACGATTCGCATACCTGCCTGCCAACTACGTGTTTTTGGGCATTGGAGCTTTTGGGGTGGCTTGTTGTTTTGGTTTTTGAGTACAACGTTGGATGTGGTTTTTCCGCTGTGAGCGAGTTGTTTTGTGCTTGCGTCTTCTTGGTTGGAGTGTTATTAAAAAATTTCGTCGAGCAAGGTGTTGTGTTGTGTTGGTTTCTTGTTTCCTTTGTCTGTCCTGCTGGTTGGGGTTTCGTCGTCGTTGTCACGCACGCATCCATACTACAATTGCAGCATGTCACATTACATGCCGTAGGTAAATGGTTGGACGTTGAACCTGTGATTGTCGCGGCGACGACTCTCTCTCTCCCCTTCCCCCTCTCCTTTCCTTTTTTCTCGTTTTCGAAATACCCCCTCCGTTCCCTTTGTCTCTTTTTTTTTTTTTTCTTCGTAGCGTAGTTGTTCTTGTTCAACAGAGTGAAGGTCCCTCCTATCAGAGAAAGAGACGGAGACAGGAATTGAGCATACATACATATTCTATCTAGTGTAGTGTAGTGTTTTTTTTTTGTTGTATAATTTGTTGTTTGTAGTGTGTTTAGTCTTGAGTGATCAATCGAAATATATGTGAAAGATTGGAGATTCATAGCGTTTTCTTGCTTGTTGGCTTAATTAGACTGAAGCTCGAATTCTTTGAAGGTACTAGGTACTTTACTTAACTTCCAATGTTTACTTGCAAAACCCGATACTTCTACCTAGACACCTAGCCTAACTAAACCTTATTCCCTTTTTTGGTTTCTCTACTTTACTTTGCTTGTGGATCTTTGTTTTTTGATTTTGTTGGAGGGAGGGGTTTCTTTTTGATGGTTTGGGAAAGGAAATTGGTCTACGCTAAAGCTGGGGTAATTTTTTCTGAGCCTGATACGTACGTACCGCTCGGTGGTTTGGGTACGTATTCTGAAAGGATGCCATGACGTCTATTACGTTGATGTATGTGTGTATAAGTACGTACTAGAGTTTCTAGTGTGGGGTGGGAGAGTAGGGAGGGATGGTTTGATATAAAAATGAAATTCATGTCGGGAACGTCTACGCTCGCCATCAAACCTCTATACTAAATGAAGAACCACGCGCTTTTTCATCTCACTTAATCTTCTCGGTGCACACTACGCATATGAGACTGCAACTTATCTTTCCTATGGAATGGATTCTTCCCTTTAGCCTCGCTGCGTGGACAGGAGTCGTCGGCCTCGCACCAGAAAGTTGGTTTGTCGATGGCGTGGTGGCCTGTGTGGTGGCGTTTGAGCTCCGTGTACCGGCCGTAGGTGCGGCCTTCGCAAGCTGCGTCGGTGCATATGTAGGTACCGTCGAGGAGGACGAGACCTATTGGAGTGGTGGGCGTGGGGGGATTAGGTGGTGATGTGGTGATAGACTGCGAGAATGAGGCGGGAGAAGTGAGATCGTGCGAAGTACTCGCTGATGTGTTGGTGTCTGTGGTGTGGTATTCGGGGACTTGGGGGTCTCCTAGAGTCGGGACTGCAGAGAAGGCATTGCTACTGTGGTTGTTTAGGACGTCTTATGCCAAGTCGATGACTAGGAGAGCGGTGATAACACTTACTTGAATGCTCGGTCTCTTGGTGTTCTTGAGTAGAATGTGTTCAACGAGTCGTTCACATCATATGTTGATCCGAGATAGTTTGTCGCCGAGGGATGACGATGTTGCATATCAGATATGAGGGGTTCCTGTGGAAGCATGAAGGTCTCATATCCTTCTATCGTGCTAGGGTCGGCATTGAATAGTGCATTGCTGGCGACATTCCAGTCGTATGCTGTGCGATCGTTAGATTACTGAGTATTCGCATCATGCAATAGTTTGAGAAACCTGGTTCAAAAACGCCTTCAAAATTTCCAGTTGTTTGATTTGAGGCATCGAACCCGTCCTGGTTGTTCGTGATATCAAATAGGTATTGCCCTTCGGTATGGGCAGGACTACATGGATGATCATGTAAGCCGAGAGGCACGTGATTTGGATGTGCTCCGTAAAGAGGATTCATGTTGCGTAAGGAAAGTGAAGCAATGAAGTAAGACCTTGGGGATTGCATCGCTTTCACTCAGGGTCCTTTTAGAAAGCTTGAGAGCTCAAGGCTTCCTGTTCCGCAATTAGGTATTCACGAAACGTTTAGTTACCACATGTAGATATATATATGTACACATGTGCATTCCAAGATGCGCCCGCCCAGGTGTGCGACTTCTCGAGGCGAACGAAGCGAGGCTGCAGTCATTGGGCACCTGCTCATCAGCGCCTGGGGCGTTGTTCTCCCGCAGCGTGCGAACGGAGCGGAGGCAAGCGGAAAGTGGGCCGTGCAAACAGTTTTGGTACACATTACGCTAGTGACAAGCTGGGGTGCAAAGGAAGTTTCCGATAAGTAAAGGCGGGGTGGTGCCCCATGGGTTGACTGTAGCTCACGTCATGAGGACAGAGTAAGTGAATGCCTACATTCGGCTATAACTTTTATCTTCCTGTTCATCACCCGACAAATGGACAATTCGTGAAGAATAGGAGTTTTGCGGGCCACCGACCGTGCACGCTCTCGTGGCATTGCAGCTCAGGGGATTGTAGTTTTGTAGCTTGGGCAAAAACAGGTGTATTGTAGATGAAATGGCCAATTAGGACTGAAGAATCCCCCAACCCATGTCGGCTGGAAAATTGTACTTTTGCAGATTGTACTTTTGTCGCGCCCCCAATAGGGCAGTCTGGTCAGCTTAACGCAGCAAAAGCGCCACAAGGTCGTACAGCATCACCATTGGAGTTTTGACTTGCGTCCAATCATCTTCTTGCCCCCAACTCCTGCAGTGTGCCCTCCAGATGATATATTTCCAGCCTTTCCGCTGACCGAAACATGGCACACATCTTTGCTCATCAACCTCCCTCATTGTCTCTGGCAGCAGGTTGTTTTGTAATTAGACAATGGATTTTCCACAGCACGGCCAACGTGACCCAGCGCAAACATCTTTTGCGATGGACTTCGACCCCCGCGGTCTAGATTTTCATCCTATCCAGGAGTCACACAATGGTTATGATACCAACGGTGCACTCATCGACATCTTCCATACGCAACTGCAAAATCCTGTGGAGACGACTCAACATACTACAGACGTGGCTTTGCATAGAGCGGACGTTCGTTCGATCCTCTCACGAAAATATGAAACTAGCGAAAGCAATGGTTCGCCTGCGGATTGGATTCGAATGCAGCTACGGACCACTGTGAGCCTGGATCGGCCATCTCAAGACAGTCATTTTGATACCAACCGAGCCCAAGGAAACTACAGTCTTGGATTTCCGACTGCAGACAATTCGCAGCCAGTTAACCCCACGTTCAACTCTTCTATTTCAATTCGAGGGTTATCAGTCAATAGACAGCACAACACAAGAACTGAAACCAATTCGCAGGTATTATCATCAAGGCCTGCGGAACCCATGCCTTCATCAGCACAGTCGCGGAAGAAAAAAGCGCCAACTCTTCGCGAAGAAGATTTCGCTCCGTACAAAGACCGCATACTTCAGCTGCATCTTGGGATGAAGATGACTCTGCCACAAGTGAAGAAGAAAATTGAGGAAGAGTGCGGCTTCAAAGCTGAGTATGCCACCACAGCCTGCTGAACTCACCCCTAGCAGGTATGTCGCTGACGCGGATATGGAAACAGAATACGACAGTACCGTTCACAGATCACCCGATGGGGAAAGGACAAGAATGTGAAACATCGGGAGATGAAGGCTATTGTCAAAAAGCGCCAAAGGAGAAAACTCATCGAAACGCACAAAAACGAGCTTGTTTTCAAAGTGCGAGGCAACCTGGTGCAATCGCAGAAAATCGAGCGATGGATGAAAAGGGAGAACCTGTTCGACAGCCTTCTGTATTCACCCGATTCCCCAGCATGTAAGTTAATGAGCAACAGAATTCTAACGAACGAGTCCAAGTACAAGTTTACTAATATGAAAAGCCACGCCGCCAACTGTACAGTGCCGTACAATCTCTGAGCGAGGCTCGCCCGCGCCAATATCTATGCATTCACCCACGGCTTCAGACATGATCCACGTTACGACCCCAAGCCCGCGGATCTCCTCTCCCGAATCATCAACTTCAGACATCTTCTACCCCCCGAGTAGGGTCTTCACCGGAAAAGACCCAACCCTTGCATGTCGGCCACTTGCAAATGTTCACTCCGGCTCCTATTACATCAAAACTTTCAACTTTCGTCTTCGATACCGACAGACCGATGAGGAGTTTTTGCGAGATCAGATCGCTCGAGCAAGTCTATCAGATAGATTCGGTATCATAGAGCCTCTGGGACTGTATATTGGGCTGGTAAGGGTGCTCATTGACCAGGGAAGGTACAGAAGCGCAGAGGAGGTGGCCCGTAAGCTGGCGAATAACCGCCGAAGCTGGAGTGGGAATGATAATAAGGACACAGTAGAGGCTCTGTTTTTGCTTGGTATGATAATGCGTCTTCAGGGATTATATGTTGAGGCCGAGAGAGTATGTCGACGGGCGCTGGAAAAATTTAAGACGGTCTTAGGCCCAGACAGCGAAAGGACCCTTCACACTAGTGGGGAGTTAGGAATGATTTTTTATCGTCAAGGTAGGACCAAGGAAGCAGAGGCCATGTACCGAATGGCTCTAAAAGGTCTGAAAGAGATATCTAGGGGAAGGAAGCTCGGTTTGTGGGTAAAGAATAATCTTGCAGACGTATTGAGTTACCAAGATAGGTACGAAGAAGCAGAAGTACTATACCGAGAGGTAATGCAAGAGCAGAAGAGAGAATATGGAAAAGAGCATCACCGAACCCTGCAAACTCTATCTGATTTTGCGTCGATGGCATTTTATCGAGGCAGGTACCAAGAGGCAGAAGCGATCTTTCAACGAGTGCTCAGCGGATACGTAAGGATACTTGGAGCAGAGCATCCTGATACGCTTACTGTCAGATGCAACATTGGGTTGTTATGGCGCAAGCAAGGCAAGCATCAAGAGGCGGGAGCGATACTTCGACAAGTGGTGGAAGAATGTAACCTACTACTTGGCGAAAAGCATCCTGATACACTTCGCGCCAGTTATCAACTTGGGCGGGTATTATGTGGTCAGGAAAGATACGAAGACGCAGAAGCCATGCATCGAAACGCTCTAGAAGGATTCATTAAGGTGTATGGAGAAAGGCATGTACATACACTTAGCGCCTTCTGGGCACTTGGTGAAGTGTTGTGGAAGCAGAACAGATACGAAGAGGCAGAAGCTATGTATCGGAAAGAGCTGGAAGGACGCAAGGAAGTATTCGGAGCAAGACACGTTAGTACACTTGCCGTCTTCTGTGCACTTGGTCGAGTGTTGCGGAGGCAGAACAGATACGAAGAGGCAGAAGCCATGTTTCGAAAAGAGCTGGAAGGATGTAAGGAAGTATTCGGGGCAAGACACCCAAATACCCTTGCGGCTTTTGAAAACCTGAAATTTATGTTGAAGTGGCAGGGAAAGGACGGCGAGGCAGAAGCGATAGAACGATAGCTCTATGAAGAGTGAGAGGCACCTATATTTCTTTTAGATATTTTGCTTGGCCGTGTATACCGGAATCTCCTGTGTGTAACTGTTTTCTTCATTTCACTCCTGCTTACGATCAGCGCTGATAGTTCGCACAATAATAGATGCGGTTCAAATATTGCATATTCACTCGTTCAAGACGATTAAAGTAACAGTCATAAATTTTAGTGCTTTGTGGAACATATCAATGTACGGATTCAAGAGTTCTTCTCCTCCTTCACCATCTGCTGCCTCCCCAGCTCCACACCCTCAAGGGACTGCTCTTTGATGAAAAAACTAGTCAAGAATCCTAGCGCAGAGAAGCCAGCTAAGAACAGGAATATCGCAACCAGCCCTTTCCGATACGCGTCAATGACCCCGGATATCAACGTCGGAGGCAGGCTCAGGTGGCGCAACATTGGTACGAACTCAATGGCCGCTTTCACATCCACGAGCACACTAACCGGCTCAGGTAAGTGGCCCAAAGCCGCAATCTGCTTCGAAAATACATTGCTGAAGATAGTAGAACACATCGACAGCGAGATCAGACCTCCGAATAACCGGAAACTGACGAGGACGCCGGCCGCGATTCCAGAATCATCAATGTTGGTGACGCTGGCTTGGATCGGAAGTAGTAGAAGGGAGAAGAAAGGGCCAAGACCGAGTCCGATGAGAACCTGAACTCCACTGGTCATTGTTAAAGAGGAGTCGCGGTCCCACAGAGCGATCAAACCGCAACCAACTGCTGTGATGGCCCAGCTGACTATAATGCCCCATCGATACTTTCGCACAATCTCCACTGCGACACCAGAAATGACACTAAGGCCCACGCACGTGCAGCAGAGCGGCAAGATGGATACTGCAGACTTCAGTGGCGCTTCGAGATACACGGCCTGGAAAAACAGAGGAAGATAAAAGATACCACTGTAAATAACAGCTCCATGGAAAAACGACGAGACAAGTGTAACCGATGCAGTGCTTTGGTCGAAAATGCGAGTCGGGAAAATAGGCTCTACCGGCGCATTCCCGAAAACGCCTCTCTCGTAGAGCCCGAACACAACTAGGACGATAAATCCGATGATGAGAGGCAGGATCGTTTGCCAGGCTGCCCAGGGATACATGGCTCCAGCCCAACTCAGCGGTGATGCGAACGCAGTGCCACCTACGCCAAACAAAAGCATGCCGATCCAGTCTAGGCGCAGCAATTTCTCTTTTAAAGTTTGTTCGATGGGCTTGAGTCGTAGGAAGATGGCGATGAGGCCGAAATTCACCGCGGCTATAGGCAGGTTGATCCAACCTAGCCACCTCCATGTAGCATATTCGGTGAACAGCGCGCCAATGATAGGACCAACGATTGTACCAGCCGCCAGAGGGATAGCAAAGAGTCCAAGATACATAGGCCTTTCCTTGAGGGTGGTCATGTCTACCAGTATTATGTCGCTCAGCACATCGAGTCCGCCAGCTCCGATCCCTTGGAAGATCCGACCGACGATGAGAACGGGCATGCTATGGGCCGTCGCGAAGATAATGGAGCCGGCAACGAACCACGCAAAGGTACTATAGAGCGGTCCTATCCGCCCAAAAACCTCCGATAAAGTAGTATAAATTGGTTGAAAGACAGCGACGGCCAAAAGGAACGATAGCGAAGCCCAGAAAGCTTCCAGTGTCGTGCCTTTCAAATCTTGGGTGATGACCTGGGAAACGTTAGACGAATGCAGGTCTTTGGGTTTTGAATGTATTACCGGTATAGCCACCGCAAGCGCAGTCGCATCCAAAGAAACCATCAAAACCATCATGTTGATAGCCAGAAACGAAAGATGGAAACTAAGTGGCTTTTTCTCTGCTGGGTTCGCTTCATCTTCATGCTCCCTCAGCGTCGAGCTGTTTCGGTCTTGCTGCTCGCCAACATTCTCCAAGTCAGTCGCACTATCCAGTCTTCCTTCGTCCTTAAAAACACTAGACATAGTCTGTTTTTCGTGTGTAGTTCAAACAAGCAAACTCAAGTCCGGTGCTTTGGCCGTTCCGGCGTCGTTAGCGGGTCAATCGTAGAATTTGTTGGTCTGTGGGGTTAGAGAAGGAACAGCGACGGAATCCCCATCTTGTGTAAATGGCTAAAAAAGTTAATCACACAGGTTTTCAGGGGAGGCGGAATAATTGTGGAGAGTAATCGTGATCTTCCGAGGCGCCGTCTGGATCGTCGCAGATGCCAAGTCTAATGTTCTTGGAATGCAAGGAAGGTGACCATGCAGCAATTTTTTCGTTTCGTAGTATCTTATTGTAATGAATCCAGTGAAATCTGCGGGAGATACACAGTAATTCCTCTAAACAACACATCCCCCCTAAACCAGAACCCATCCCTCATCCTTCCACAGCAAGACTTTACAACGTCCAACCCACCATTCGCTGACCAACAAATCATTTCATTTCACTCTGACATTTCTTATATAGCACAGGCATCACGTTATATAATCCAGACGCCAGCGTGAGCTAACAGTCTTGGTCCCCGACGCTACTCCACACATGCATTTACAATTTCCACATTGGGAAACAGGCGCAAAGGCTAAAGAACTTGGGGGTCCCACTGGGGAATTCTTGGCTTGGGGGCGCTTTTTTCGGGATCAAGGGCGGGAGTGTTGTTTGGGTGAAATTTGCGGGTTAGAGAATGTTGTAGTGAATGTCGTTTTTTGAAGGTGGGTTATTGGTGGTTTTCATATGTTGTAAGACCACCCCAGACCTCTAAAAAAAAGGTGAAAATAGCCTTTTTTTTAATACATCTATTAGGAAGGAATAGGGCTAAAACTACGTATAGCTAATATGAGTCCTTATATGTATATTGAGGTCATCTACAATATTGATTTACCTATAAATATACTAACCTACCTGTATCTCATAATTAAATACTGTAGCCGAGGATCTATATTATAGAGAAATAGATGCTTTTTAACTTTTTTTAGAGGTCTAGGGTGACCCTACAATATATGAAAACGGTAATAGTTATGTAGTTTGGGTTGATGGTTATTTGGTTGGGGCGGGATAGGCGCGCATACGCTTCTTGACTCTTGCTTGAGTTTAATGCTTGAATATCTTCAAAATCTAAACTTATTCCAATTTTTCGATTCGTAAAGTGCAACCTCTCCTCACAATATAGCATTATCTAGCCCGAATCTATATACATAGAGGGAGGGAGGGAGGTGATACGGGGACCGGAGTCGTCATTTATATTAGGGGGGTAACTCATCTCCTGTAATCCGCCTATTTGCAAAATGTAACGATGGAATATTGCGGGTGCAACGTTCATTACATACACCTTTAACCATGCAAACAAAATAAAAAGGATAGGATCATCCTCTTCCTTCAAGCATTTGATGATAGTGATATTTGTATGTTCAGCAAACGTTCGAAAATGCACGTCACGCTCTATACCTTGATACTTTTGAGTAGTTCCCTCGCGGCGTGCGCATCGGTGAATGGAGAGCAGTTCTGGACAAACGTGCGTGCGTTCGTTGTTTGCGCAATGTTGTGTGTGTTGTTATGTCAAACTTTGCTGATTGATGGGAAATTTCTAGGAGAGAAATGGACGGGTTCAGGCTTGTTTCCATGAGGGGAATGATTGGTACTACTGCACTGCAGCGTTGGCGGGTTCGTGGCGAGAGTTGAGTCTCACTCCCCCCGTCCTTCACGGTTGGAGAAGTGGCCAAAACTAAGATGTTTATAGCTACAACCGCAAGATTCCTGTTGTAAGTGTCTTTGTTGATTGGTAAGTGTAGTGAGTGGTGCTTATGAGAGACCTAGGGCGATGGTTATTACATCCAGATGAATGCGGATGGGAAGGGACTGGCGAATATTACTTCTGATAATGGATGGTGAGTTGTGGTTAACTACGCGATTTAGGGGTTAGCGCGTTGATTTGGGATGGTTAGTTTTAAGGGGCATTGCTTGCCTAGGTACGATGAGGATGAGAAGAGGAGGATTTGTGATGTTGTGAGTGTTTCAAGTGAAGGTGTAGTACTGTCTTTGCTAAGGTGGAATAGATTACCGACTCACCGAATTGTTGATACCCGGACTTGGGTTACTATCAGACTGCTTACACAGTAAGGGTTGAGGTTAGGCATTAATGGATGAGCAGGAAAGCTTGGAGGTATCGCATAGTACGTGTCAATCGTTATGAACGTTGACTTGAGGCGGGAAGAGGCGTTAGAATTCGTACCAGGGGAAAACATTTTCTCGAGTATTGTGGCATGTTGGACTTTCACTTTGCCATGTATGCATAGAATGACTACCGTGCGGACGATTTCTGTATTATGAAGTGACGATACAGCAATCAGAATGAACTATCGAATGCGTATTTGACCTAAGGACAAGTACGAGACGCGAGAAGTTCTAGATAAACCCGATAACGGGCTGTTTGGATACACGGAACAAATGTACTTGATATATGTTCCTTGGATAGTCTAATCGATCTATTGATATTGTTGGCAAATTGATTCTCGTGTTTTTCTTCTTCTTCGACAATGCACAGCAATACAACATGTAATAATCCATACTTGGTTTTTTCTCGAGTGCCATATTCATTTTTAATTTAAGTTTGAAACCGTCTAAGTAATACATGTCCAAGGCTTCAATATCATACACAACCCCCTCTATACCCTCGATAATAACCCTCATCGGTGTCCGTTCCTCACTCCAAACAAAACCCTAAAAATATCCCCTCAAAACCCTCTGCCGATGCTCAACAAGCCCCTTCCTAGCCTTCACCATATCCCTCAACCTACTATCCGCCCAACGACCCTCCATCTCACTCCTCTCCCTTCCCCCCTTCTCTCTATCCGCCTCACCGCCTAATCCTCCATCCAACAACAACCCCGTGTACGCAAACACGCATGCATCGAACATCCCCGGCTTACTTGCTCCAAAGAACCACTGATCACTACCTAACAGCATCTCTAGCGCCGCGAAGGCCTCGTCGGCTTCGCGGAGGATGTCCTCGGCGTTGATGACGGCGGTGTGTTTTAGCAGCTCGGCTTGTGCGGCCTGGCGCAGGGTGTTGAGGGTGGAGAGGCGCACGAAAGGGTTTGTGGAGATCGGGAGGATGTAGAGGGGTTCGAGGAGGGTTGGGGTGTTGGCGGGGGAGAGGTAGAGCGTGTAGAGCTGTTTTATGGGGTGTCAGTGGCTTTCTTTTTGCGGGAAGACGAGATTTTTGGGTTTGGGAGGGGGTGAAGATGGAAGAGAGAAGGGAATAACGAACCCATGCGCGTCGTATTCTTAAGTCTACTAGCGAGAGATAGGCTTCATATCGAATGTCCTCCGGCTCCTGTATTCCCTTTTCTTGATTACCATCGCCGTCACCACTTTTTTGACTACTGTGCTGCATCCCCCATTTCTGTAGCTTGCTCGATGGCACGACCTCCGGCTGCTGTTGCGCTTTTCTGCTAGAAGACAGTCCTCCCTCCGCGCCATCTCCAGTTATTACCGGTGTCGCAGGTATAAGAAATGGCAATGCGCCTGTGGGCGACGCATGATTGTTCGAAGCCTGGAGTTGAAAGTCTACACCGCAGAACTTGAGGTATGCCTATATCCAAAGTCGCAATCGTGCGGTAGTCAGCCAATTGATATTCCGCAAACTAGAATAATACCCTGAATGGGTTTATTCATACAAGAGAAAGGTTGGGTTCATCGTACCTGGTATCTCAAACACCCCGGATTCCAACTCGGCCTACCCTCCCGCGCACCTTGTTCCGTCGTGAAAACATGCAGCACGTGCGCATTGCGATTCCGCGGCGCGCAAAGTGGTAGATCGTTGGGGGGATATGAGAGCAATGGGAAGCGGTCGAAGAGCTGCTTTATGGGCGTCGGCACGGAGAAGATGCTGCTGCGGGACTGCTGCTGCTGTGATCTAGGATGGGGGGCATTGCGAGGAGGTGCATCAGAGGCAGTATCTGAATTTGCCGTCGTAGTCATAATGCCATTCGTTTATTCCGTGTCCTGGGTTCTCTTTGTTAAGATCGTGGATATATTTGAGGAGAGGGCTGCTGATGGTACAAAAGTTCGTGAAGTTGAGGCGCAAGCTCGGGAGTGATGGTGCTCGCCTAAACTTGCTGATTTTGGGGCGTGACTCGGTTATACTGGCAATATCAAAATCTACATTTCAGAGCATGGGTGGTGATTCATTTTTGATAGAGGCGAGAAATGCTGCCTATGCATTCAATCGTCTCTAGCTGCGAAAACATAGAGTATGCGTCAAAACCGCTAAATCCTGCAGAAATGTGTCCAGAGCATTCTATCAAACAATTCCCATGCTATCCCTCTATACGAAAAGAACTTAGGATGCATTTCCACCATAAACTAATAAGCCAATCCAGCATGCCTGTTTCAATGTTCAATTGGTCGGAGTGACGCTTCACTATGAAGCTGCAGGGGCTCCAGGGGCTCCAGGGGCCGCAGGAGCTGCAAAGCCCTTGTGGGCGGCGTGTGCCTTGTACCAGCACGCGTCCTTCTTAGGAACCAGCTCCGGGGAGAGCTTCTCCAAGATCGTTTCCAACAGCTTCTCCTTGCCGGCTTCATTGCTGGCGTCTCTAGTCCAGACGGCAACTTGAACAGCGTTCCATCGCACACTGTAGGTTAGGCCGCAGATGTCGTCGTTAAAGGCTAGAAGATAGTCAGTTTGGAACATTCATATCCACTCAGTCCAATGATACTTACAATCTCGCTTCGTCTCTACCGCATGCTGCAGAACGTCGCCTACAGCAAGCAGACAGATCTCATGCCAGAAACCAGCGGCATTCTCCTTGCTGATTCGGAAGTACCAAGCACCGCCGCGCGTATTCCTAGGGTCCTCCCATAGCGGTCTTACACCCGCGTGGAAGAGATGAATCGAGTCTCGCAGCTTCAGACTGTCAAGCGGGATGTTGTTGAAGTGCTCGTAGAATCCTTTGATAGAAATGATGGGATCACCGAGCTGCTTAGGGCGGGATGCGTATTCTTCAGCGCCAGCAGTGGCTGATTTAACAGCAGGTGTAGACTGCTGGCCCTTCTCTGCCCAAAACTGCCATTTGAAGCGGAATTCGGGCACGCGAACCTGCTTGAAAATGTTGTTGAGCATGGCAGAGCCGCGAGCCGGCGATGCCGTCGTTAGGGCCTCCTGAGCAGATGCTGCAGGCAGATCCTGAGTGGTGAGGGATGGGAGTCGACCGGCCATTTTCTCGATTTTAGGGTTGCGGATTTGACGAGTCTGGAGATTGAGTTCTGTGGAGATAGCTTCCAACCGCGCAAGATTGTCGGCTGCTGCAAAGATGCGCTGGCAATTGATGACAGTCGAGTCCTCGGGGTGATCCGCGCTTGATGGTACGCGAGGGCGTGAAGAAAGTGGGAAGACCTTGTTGATCTGAGAGACAAGCTCCTTGACACCAGACTCAATCGCCGGGCTGAGGGGTTGTTTGGGTGCTTGGGGCTGGATTTCTCCGCGAATGAGCTTTTCTAGAGCTTCAAGAAGCGAGCTTGGAACAGGCTTGTCGCAGTGGAGTCTTGAAGGAGAGTTTACGTTTTCCTGATAGGCCGCAAATTTGGAAGAGAGAATCGGGCTAGCTGGACTCTCGTTGGAGGATTCCCGAGTCGCGGACTGCATATTTTTGATCAGTTTGAGTTGCTTGCTCGTCTTGAAGGAGATTGCAGATAGATGAAGGGATTGAAAGACGAGGCGCAGTTTATATAGCCTCAAAGGATGGATATAATGAAGTTGGTGAAAACGGGCGGTATAGGAGAATTGGTTGAAGAGGAAATAATGGATAGTGATTTGGGATTATATGGGTTTGGGAGAATGGGCACATGGTATTGCGTGTTTGCTATTGTGTGCTTGGTATTGTCCATGGTGATTAATTTCGGGGGTAGGGTAAGGTGAACAGACGGTGATAAACAAGGGGTACAATAGAAAGTGACTCAAACTGAAGGCAAATACAGAACAGAGTTGTACAAACTGAAAAAAGAAGATACAATAAAAGCAGATGTGATTTTACATGGAGAGGGAGAAAGGGGTTCAATAGGATCAATAAGGAGAGGGGCGTACCTAGATGCACGCGATATCAAGAGTGTTACCCCTTGGACTAGCTATTCTAATGGCGGGGCTGTTGGAAAGCGGAGCGGGAGGATGCGAAGACGGGAAGAAGTAGATCGAACGACTCTTGCTAGTCTAACGCTGGAGAAGCAGACAGGGCTGTGGTGGCAGAGAGAGGAGAGGTCGTTGGCAGCGGTGGGGGCCCTCGGACTTTAAACGCAGGCGGTGCAAACGAGGCAAGTCTGTCTTCAGCTTGCAGCCGCCCGCTGTGGGTTTCAAGACGCCGTTTCACGCCCCTGGCTGACACCACGAGAGGCCTCAACCAATCCATCGCCAGTAGGAGCCGACCTCGCCGCGGCCAGCGTCATCACCATCGACATCTCTGGACAATCACGGCGTCCTGAACTGTGTAACTGCAATGGTATGGTACGTGTGTGGTCAGGAAATGCCGTCGACTGCCATTTGGCCGGCTGGCCAATCAAATGCTGCCCTGCGACGCGGAATAAGACCGCCGCCGCCGCCGTCACTTCACATTTTCCACGTGCCATGCCAACTTTTGAGCCTCCGAAATCACACCTCATATAACCACTACATTCACTCTTGCCCTTCACAATGACCTCCTCTTCTTCTCCACAAACAACCCTCTCGCCCTCAGAGCGCCAATTCGATGTCTGTAGCCGCCCCGCCAACCCCGCAAAACGCATCAAATCTCCACAAAACTCTCCACCGAAGCCTTCATCTGCTTCCGAGCGTTTCAACTCGAAAACAAGAAATGCCGACAACCATGCTGAAAGCGCAAGTCATGTAGATAGCGATGATTCCAGCGAGCTTTCTTCGTCAAGCGAAGAACCCAGCGATGACAGCGACGATAGCGACGACAGTGACGATGAACGTGCGACTTCCGCAGATAACGAGGACCCCGTCGTGAACCTCCGCGCAAACCGAGGCCAAAAGCCCACCATGAAGTTCGATCCCTCAGAGATGGGAGACGATATCCGCGACTTTCTGAAGGATTTCCTACCCAAGCTTAAAGCCGCCAACGAGGAGTTGGAAGCACAGAAGGCTGCCGGAACGCTCAAGACGGCCGAGATTGTGGACAATGGCCAAGGAGACGAAGGAGATGGAGAAGAGGAACAATATATTGAATTGGTAGGTATAACTTTATTCTGTCCATTTGCGAGGGAGGAGAGATGGTGCATACCGCCAGTGTGTGCATTACCAAGCTATATGATTGCTGACGCGTGGTAGAATCTTGGGCTTGGTGTGCTCGAAGAGAAAGACGCCGACGCCACTGAGTCTTCCGACAGCGAAGCCGACGAGATGGCTGGCGTAGAAGAAGGCCGACAAGCCAACGAAGACGTATTGCGCAAACTTATGGGCCAAGAGAAAGTCAACAACCCAGCCAGCATTGAAATAGTCGACGAGCCCAAAGGAACTTGAGAGGATCTTAAATTTCAGGAAAGAGTGATTCTCTACTCGAGACCACATTCTTGTGACTTCGCACTATCCACGTAAGGAAGGAACCATTGCCTCTTCACATTTCTCGAGGCACCTGCTTCACGCGGATCCAGGCACCTATCCTATAGGCTGAACAGTTCTTCACTACCTACATGTGGGTACTAAGTATGTAGCTGCATTCCCTCGGAAGTTCTACTACGAAGTACACCTTTCCAAGGCTATGGCCCGATTGAATGACCTCGATTCACTTCCCAGAAAGAATTTATCAAGGCTACTATTCAAGCCTCGATGGTACGCCCTAGGCCAGAAGTCAATCTCGACGCGTACAGTAACTTCAACACGGTCTTCCGAGTGTCCGCAAGAGACGTCTATAGAATTACCACTCGCTGACGGAGGGTAAAGAATGGGATACTCATTCTCGTGTCATTTGGTATTAGTATAGCTTGAAATGCTTTAACTTATGACCACTTTTTGCACATAGCTATATCAATGTGATATTTCCGCGAGTTTTTCCTGCGCATGTCGTGCGCCTGCAATCACAATGACGTAATGTCCTTTTCTAGCTGCACCACAGAAACGCAACCAATGTTTATGATCATAAAGCAAAGCTCCTTTGACCTAGTTATATTCAACCATCAGTCAACTGTCTAACAACTATGGATTCACTCCCCGTCACTAACAAAGCCGCCGGCGAGCCCGAGTCGCTCAAAAACAAGGCCTTGGAAACAGGAGCCGCAGCAGTTCAGGTAGTCACAATACTTTTTACTTGCAAGATCAGACTATTTTGATAATGGACTGATGAATGTAGAACTTTGCACCAGTCGAGCGGATCTGTGCACATTTGAACGCTTTTCATGTATACGCGGATGATCTCTCGCGTAAAGTCGAAGCCAACCATTATTGCTCGCACCTAAACGACGAGGTCCGTCAGTGTATTCTATACGACTCACCTACACAACCAGCTCGTATCATTGGAATAGGTAAGGATCACTCTTAACCGCCACCTTCACCAAATCCGATCCGCAGAAAAAGGAGGAATCCACAAAACAAGAGTCCAGCATCTTGGAAACACTCTCATCACAAACACTAACCACCCTTCCCCTCTCCCACAGAGTACATGATAACCCCGCGCCTCTACAACACCCTTTCCCCCGACGAACAAAAACTCTGGCACACCCACGTCTTCGAGGTAAAATCCGGCATGCTCATCATGCCGCAACCATCCGCCATTCCCTCGGCCGCCTGGGAACTCGCCGAGAACCGCGAAATGGAAGAAGTCATCCACCTCTACGGTAAAGTGTATCATCTGTGGCAGACGGATCGCGGGGATAAACTGCCGCTGGGCGAACCGAGCCTCATGATGAGCTTTACGAACAAGGAGCAGTTTCCGGATTTTGAAGAAAAGGTCGGTGATAGGGATAGGAGGTTTGGGACGAGTTGGGAGAGGAAGAGGGAGGTGAGGAAGGGGATTGAGGAGCCGGAGAAGGTGAGTGAGGGGAATGCGGATTGGAGTTGGAAGGAGAAGGGGTTGATGTAAGAGGAACGAAGAGGGTCCGCAGATGCAACGCATTGGCTCTGTCATTAAAATCGTTCCATGTGAAATTCTTTTTCAAAAAGAAAAGATGAACAAAATACCTCCACGCACACCATCAAACCCACATGTACATTCAGCTCCCCCCGTCTCCCACATAAACCCCCTTAACCCACCCCAACTTCACCCTCACTTCTTCCCCTCCTCCCCCTCCTTCCCTTTCCCCTTCTCCTCCTTGCCCTTCTTCCCCCCCTTCTTCCCATCCAACTCCTTCAACGCCTCATCCGCATCCTCATTCCCCTTCTTCTCCACCTCCAACCCCCTCCACTCCCTCTCCAGCAAGATAAAATACGCCGTAGTCCCCGCAAACAACGCACCCACAAACGTCGTCCCCAAGACATACTTCAACACCGTCGTAAGCGTCAGGTGCGCTAGGGAGCGGAGGAGAGGCGTGATGAGTTGTTGGCGTTCTTGCTGTTTGCGAAAAAATTATCAATCAGTATCGGATGATAGCGACGGGGATTTGAGTGGAGGGGAGGAGGGAGGTAAGGTAGGCTAGACGGACCTCTAAATCGGGATTCACGCAGTACATGAGTGCGATTAAAGCGGCGAAGACGAGGAATAAGAGGAGCACGGTTAGCACTTGGATGATGGCGAGCAGGATCGAGATGTTTTTGGTGGTTCGGAGCACTTTGTAGCCTGCGGCTACGAGGGGCGTGACTTGCTCGAAGGCGGCGTTGATTTCGCGGGAGTAGGGTATGCCCATTTTTTCTTTTTGCTCTTTAGGGTTTGGGTGTGGTTTTAGAGGTCCAGGGTTGGGTTCGTGGGGAAGTTTTGTATGTATATGTAAAGTGTGTGAGTGTTGGGCGTTTGGTGGTTGGTGAGATTGAAGATGTCGAATTGATTATACACTTTCAATGTATGTTGATACGATTAAGAACATGAGGGCAATCCAGTACAGTTGTACGGTTTTACGATTTCAGTAATGTGGATGGTTGAAGTTATAGTACCTGTATGTATGAATAGCACTTGAGATGTAAGGAAAAGGGCTGTTACGTCATTTGGTGGTGAGGAGAGCATTACAATCGAAAAGCAGGGCAAGGCGGGGGCCGTCTTCAATTTTGGAATTAATGATCAATTGTTGAGAAGGCTGTTGTACGGCTTTTTCAACCTTTTTTATGTAGGCATTTGAGCTACATATTACAGTTCTAATTTCTATGTAAGTATGTACACCAAGTGGAGATTTAGATGTTCGGATGCAAGGTTGATCGTGAGCAATCGTCGAGGTTTTGGTGGGCCAAGGTGGTGAGAAGTTTCAATGCGAATCTGCGAAGATTAATGAGAGAGTGGTTAAAGAATACAGATGTTGTTATTGTGTTTGCTTTCTCCAGTTAATGTATTTTGAATGACTCGTTTGGTGTCCTTCTCACGTGGGTCTGGGGAACCATGACCGTTGGAGTAACGCAGATGATGTTCTATTTCTTTGGAAGAGGCTCTCTGATTGCTTCATCTCTTGAGAACTTTGATTGAGATGCAAGATTCCATATCAAGCCTTTTATATTCAAATGAGCCGAATGCCTTCCAGGAATCCATGTTTAGAGTTTCTGAAGTCATGATGCTGGCATTTTGAGCACGTCATGACTAAGCGCCCTCCGTGCACCGCCGACCAGTAGGAGCTCTGAACTTTTTTCGAACCTCACAGCATCTCCATCTCGACACACCCCGGCGAACGCCTCCCCAACCCATTGCCATATCTCCCGGCCCCATCTCAGCAATAACCATGGCCTTCCCACAGTCCCTCTTCCGATGGGTTGTCCCCGGCGCCATCGCCTTCTCCGTGGCTCAAGCCTCCATCTACGACGTCAAGGGCGGAACGCGCGCCGTCATCTTCGACCGGTTATCGGGTGTCAAGGAGGAGGTTGTTAACGAGGGTACACATTTCTTGATTCCGTGGCTACAGAAGGCGATTGTGTACGATGTGAGGACACGACCGAGGAACATATCGACAACGACGGGAAGTAAGGATTTGCAGATGGTTACTCTCACGTTGAGGGTGCTGCACCGACCTGAAGTCAAGCTGCTGCCCAAGATTTACCAGGTATGTGTTCTTCTAAGATTCTGCTTGCTTACGCACGCTGTGTGTGTAGCGGCGAATGCGATCGTAGTATGTAATATACAGCAAGCTAATATGAGGTAGAACCTTGGCCTCGATTACGATGAACGTGTCCTTCCCTCCATCGGTAACGAGGTCCTCAAAGCCATCGTCGCCCAGTTCGATGCCGCTGAGCTCATTACTCAGCGTGAAGCCGTCTCGAACCGCATTCGCACCGACTTGCTCAAGCGCGCCAACGAGTTCAACATCCAACTTGAAGATGTCTCCATCACCCACATGACCTTCGGAAAGGAGTTCACCAAGGCTGTCGAAGAGAAGCAGATTGCACAGCAAGAGGCGGAACGCGCACGATTTGTTGTCGAGAAGGCCGAACAGGAAAGGCAGGCAAGCGTTATCCGCGCCGAGGGTGAAGCTGAGGCTGCCGACACGATCAGCAAGGCTGTGGCGAAGAGTGGTGATGGTTTGATCATGATCCGAAGAATCGAAACACAGAAGGATATCGCGCAGTTGCTCTCCAGAAATCCCAACGTCTCGTACCTCCCATCAGGATCCGGAAGCGAGGGCGCAAAGAGTGGTGGCAACTTCCTCCTTGGTTTGAGGAACTAAAAAATTTAGGAGGGTAGGGAAAAGATCCTTTTGGAAAACAATGCGTTCGCCCATGACTCCGGCGCATGCTGTATAATTATTGTGAGCATTTTTGATATGTAGCGTAGGGTAACTAGTCTCCCCTTCTCGTCTGACACAAGTTCGGATAGTTCTGTGATTACTATAAACATGTCTTAGGAAGAAACATCATCGCTGCTTTATGCTCTTCCCCCTGTCTGTTCAATGTTCAACCCCAGCATAACCGCGCTGTCGATCGTTTTGTGATGACTGATGACGTAACGATGTCTTAGATTGCATACCAATTGATGTTTTAAGCTCACGATACATGCAACTACGCACACATCTTGCATACCTGCTTTTAACAACATTCTCACAGATCACACCGAATCTGTGATTGGCTATACCTATCTATTTATACTCCGCGGAAGGTCTCTCGGCAAACTTAACCGCCGCCACCAGGATATCAGTGTAACATCCCTCGCGCCTTAGCGAAACTGGCATCAGGAATACTTGAATGATCCCGCACGACATCTATTCGCCATAGCATCAATCGAACAAGATCAGCGACCCTTCTGTACGACAAGCAACTCATACACCACCATCTCACCAGTTCACCTCAAATATTACTCCCCGGCAAATAACCCACACGCATTCAAAACATCTTCAAAACAACAAAACAATCACCCCTCTACAAAGGGGCAACAATGGACATATCCTACGCCTCCACCGAGCCAGTGCCCGAACGCGTTGTGCTAAAGGGGAGCTGCTACTGCCGTCACCTGAGGTATCAGATCGCAGTGGTGGGCATTGATTCCATCAAGACGTCCATATGTCATTGCGCAGCTTGCAAGAAGGCGCATGGCGGCGCGTTTGGACTCACGGCCAAGGTGCCTACGCATGGGTTCAGGTATGAAGCAGGGAGCGGGCCTTGCGTGGTACGTAATTTCTAACCCTCAGTTTTCTGGTTATTTTTTAGTTTTTGAGTGTTAGAGACTTTGAATGGGGAGGGAGAGTTAGTGTTGAATGAGATGTTCGGAGATGAGAAGTGAAGTAAGAAATCACACCATATACTAACACCGACCCACGCATTAGGTCCACGTAGGCGAAAACGACGCAGGCGTCCCTATCTACCGAGAATTCTGCGGGAAATGCGGAAGTAGAATCTGCGAGTATCATGTTCGTCATCCTCTCCTATATCCCTCTCCCATCCCTCTCATTCAAGCATTCCTCAGCGTATCTCTAACTTGCCCGTAAACGGGGAAACCAACAGGAAGGAATCAAAGAGCACTTCCGCCACATCTCGATAGGCTCTCTCGACGATCCCTCGGTACTTGCGCCGAAAGGCGAGTTCTTCTGTTCGCAGAGAGAGGCGTGGATGCCGGAAGTTCCTGGTAAGCCGGTTCAGTTTGTCCGTAGGTGAAACGATCTATATGGGGATGGTTTGGTTCTTTTTTAGCGGAAAATGCAGCGTGAGGATCTTACGCTGCACTGTCTTGCTGCTGTTGTGTTGGCGGTGACGATGTACTTTGGACGGTATTCAGCTTTCTGTCCTTGAGTGAAGAAATACAACTCTCGCCTAGAGAGCGGGGAATGAGAGTCATGAACTTGGGCGCGAGGGGATGATGTTGAGAGGAAAATTCCGGTACGAGCTGGGCTGATTAGGTGTAGGTGTACTTCAGAGCAATAGAAAAGAGAGAGTGAGGGGGAGTGTGTGTGCTGGTGGCGGTGAAGCCGGCGATGGAGAAGACGAGCAGGTGAGACATGGCGGTGAGAAGCGGAAGAGTGCGAGGATGAGTAGGTGATGATGGGGTTGGAACTTCAACAATTGCGTGTTAGATTCTCCTGTGTATATTCATGTACTAGTATTCCTTGTTACACATCAATATCCAAGCAGGCGATTTTTTTTCCCTTCATCTTTTTGCTTTTCCTTTTGCTTCCCGAATGTATAAAATTCGTACCATGTTTGCTTTTTTATCTTCATTTTTTAACCTATCCTTTACTCCTCTCACACACCACCTATCTCAATCTTCTCGACAGAACAAATGAATTCTCTAGTCCATCAACAATCAAAACCAACCAACCAACAATCCGTCAAAGCTCCCATAAGAAGCACCAAAACATCAAATCTAGGACGCTTACGAGAACCAAGCACAGTCTGGAATCTTCCCCGCCCTAGAGGAGATAAATTACAAGGAGGAATGAATAGACGAATTGAGAAACTCACCACTTGTCGTGTTACGCATATGAGTTGCCCATTGCAGCTCCGAAGAACCTGATGAATCCTTCAAACTCGTTTAGGCCGGTAGAATCCCCTTGATTATGCGCTATCCGTTCCTCAACCTCTTTCGTCCGTTTCGCAACCTCAGCAGGAATATACATCCTAGCCAACGATTTTTCCAAGTGGGCGCTCAACTGCTCAAGAAACTCGTGCTTTTTTAACTCGAAGGCCGCCTTTGGACCCTGTAATATAGCGTTGAATTTTCCGCTATGCCGTGTTACCCACACAGGGAGCCAGTGCTCTAGTGCTTTGACCAACACTTCCTTCTCAGCCACCTGGGAGACCAAGGATTTGACAGGATATCTCATTTGATTATAGAAGACTTTATGGCGAATGTAACCAAGCTCGTTTACTCTGTCGACCTTGCTTATTCTCTGCTGGAAGCTTCCCCAGGAGCACAAAGGCTCGTAGTAGCCAAATTGTGCTCCAGTTGGGTCTATGGCCCAGACTTCCCCCTTTTCCAGTACAACTCTGTACACATTATGGTGCATGGACTGTGGTGTACTGGTCTTTGGGCCATGAGTAGGCCCAAAGCAGATTCGCAACCGGTGTTTGACCACGCTGACAGCGACTTCCTTTATCTCCGAGCAAATATCTTTGTATTATGTTAGAATAGCTAAATATGGGATGCAATTCGCTATAGTGGAACCTGACCTTGTAGTAGCTCTGTGATAAAACTATGGAGAAACACCATAGCTTCCATGCATGCTGTGTGCACTAAAGCAGACTCAAGTATAGCTTGATCTTCGAACAAATGAGCCGGGAAGGGCCTCAGGTGCTGAGCACAGAATGGGTTCGGTAGAGGCCCAGTTAAATCAACTGCTGTATCTTCTACATGTACTGATGTGATGTTGAGCGTTGTCGCATGCAATTTTATCTTGTAGATGATAGCTTGGAGTAATAATGCCGCTCTACTTAAGGATTTTCGAGCTTGGAGCTTCCGGCATTCTGTTTTGTGTCGACGCCAATCCGATTTTTGACAACGGAAGCTACAGTAAAGTGTAGGCACTGGGAGGTTGTCGTCATAAGCTGGTGCTCCCGAACATCCACTGCACTTCTCCATAGCTGGGCTATGGCAACGAATGCAGTTTCCAATCGCCATTGTCATCTAAGTTCGAGTATATATTTGTAATTTTTAGCTCATTTGTCGATTCTCATTTCGAGAAGCAATCGGATAGTTATCACTTGAGGCGGTGAGGTTGTGTTGATAGGATAGCTGTGAGGTATGCATGATCATACTTCATTTCATGCCAAGGATGTGATGTTGGATTGTGCGAGTGATGGAATGCCACGTGCCTTTAGTTGCGGGGTAGTTGGTGTAACCTGCGCGGTACGGTACCGCTTTGCCTATCGCATAGGGCAGAATGGCCTTCCTCGAAAGCGGGTTATACTGATCACTGAGTGAAGCCACGAAAAGGGTTTACTTTACATAGAGCACTAGTGAGCTTGGAGCACTACACGTAGTCTACCTTGGTTGGCCTGAAACTTTAGTGGTCAAATAATACAAGAGCAGCAATATCTTTGCCACTATCGGTTGCTTTGTGGTCAATAATGATTAGGTCTTTTTAGGTTAGGGCTGGGTAAGACTGACTTGCACACCACAAATGGGGGTACTAAATGAGTATTAATTGGTGTCTTTGTCGAATTGAATATCCAAAGTTGACCTAGGCGAGATGATGAAAGCATTCTACATATCCACTACCGATGTGTTCTTCTTTGGTACTTCCCACAGGGGTGGCAAGGACTGAGCCTCAGTTGGAGAAGGTGTCGCTACTTTTGCAAGTCGTGTAGTAGGCATATATGTGAATCGTCAGGTCATCCATACTCTCTTACCCACAGAACCTGAGCTCGAGCTTTGCCGAGTCTTTCACCAATCAGTGGGTAAGGCGTGGAAAGAGCCTCACTATTAGAACTTTCGAAGAGTCCAAAGCCATTAGCAGCGGTCAATTGGGCCATTCAATCAACCCGTATGTACAGTCCCACTTCAGGCCGTGATGAACTAAATTGATGTACCAACTACCTATTTCGTCCATTTTTGATCATCCTACTTGTAACTAACGACCAAGAACAATAGATACATGTCACATTTTAATGGTCAAATTCAATAGGAAAGGGGGATAGAGGGTATTAGATGGTAAAGACGGCATTAAGGGACTAATCAGGCAAGCCTTTTTGTGCGATCATAATTCTAATTTCACTTTATTTAGGTAGTATAACCGCAGCGCAGCCTAATTAAAATACCAAGGACCGATTATCAAAAACAAAATAAAGGCGGGTACGAAGACCTACTCGGGCAAAGATGCACCCGTCATATCAATTCCACATGATCAGGATGGGAATATCGAAAGCATCAAGCTACTATGGAGAAGCACCTTTTCATATTACATCAAATTACGTGATATGGCTTTATTGCTAAGGCCTTTGCTAAGGGGTAGGGCAGAGCTGTGTTGTACCTTTGGGGTGAAGTCGCATTCGCTGGCCACTGTGCAATTGATGTACACACACGCGCACGTAATAAGTTTTACGTAGCCTCGCCTCGCCTCGCCACAACCAGGCAGCATCCATCAACCTACGCGATCACGGCGAGAACCACACCCAACCGAACGCAAGCCTCGGCGTCAGCCAAACTCCGCCCCAATGATCACCAACAAGGATGCGGTTAGGCATCAGCCAACAGCAAGCACCGCCACATTTTTAATCCCACCTCACCACCCGCGCGTTGTCCTTAGGCATCAATCGACCACACCACACCACTCGTTTGAAAATCTTGTCTACGGCGTAGCATAATAATAAATCCCCCCCTTTTATTTTCTTCATCAAGGAAAAGGAAATGACGATGGATGTTTTGACTCATACATACACACACACACACACACACACACACACACACACGTACCAACCTATGTATACGAAATGACTCGAAAAGCATCACTCTCATCTCATCCCAACGGAAATAAACCACATGCACCTTCAACAACCATCCCGACTTTTGATTCTGTTCGACCACCGCTGTTGAGTACTTGATTAGGAATCAAGATCCGACTCCATCCGCGCACTGCGTTATTACGGTAGGTAGCACCTAGGTACCCACCCACTACGGAAATGTACGTCCATAGGCTCCAACGCGTCCGCGCGCGGTCACATGCCCTAGCGTAGCTACATAGGTAAATACACGTGCGCGATTTTTCGCTGAGGCGAGAACTGGAAATGTTGGAATGTTGGGCATCCAATAGGGAAGAGCTTTAGACGAACATGTTTCTTTTTCCAGGATGGAATTGGGGAGGTTTCATTTCCGACGATGAAGAAGAAGGATGTATGACTCCTTCTTTTGGAGGATGGGAAGGGGAGATGAGTGAGGCTGGGATGTGTAGGTACCTACGTACATACCTGTGTATGGATACACGGCAGTGGCGGGATTTTGCCTTCATTAGGGCAAAAGAAAACTTGCCTCCTCTGCGTTTTTTTCTTCTTGCATTTTTTTTGGTTGTTGGATAGGTACCTAGGAGGCCGCATATCTGCCTAAACGTGAACGACGTCGATCTTGGAAGTGCTAAACATGGAAATGTGAGAGAAGTGTAGTATCACCATATCGTAGTACGCCAGGCATCCATCCATCCATCCACACATCCCTCGTTTTCCAGAAGGAGAGGCCTACACTTCCTCGACACTTCTTCCCGCTATGACCCATCATACTCCTACTCAACTATTCAGCTACCCCCTTCATCTCGCTTCCATCCTACTTACACAAAATAACCCAACACCCTCCTGCCCAAGAAGTAGGCAACAGCCCCCTCTCCCCCTCTACCCAACCATCCATTCGCCCACACACCCACGCTCACCATTCCCGCCTACACTTCTAAATATACAAACACATCCCAGCCGACTACAGTACCGCCTACAACACACACCAGACTCATCCACGTGCTCGCAGCAATTAGGCATCGTATCGTAAGTAAGAAACGGAGCAACTTCCGAGCAAAAAGGGCGAATGATGACCACCACATGCTGTCTGGTTGGTTGTACGAAGGGGGGAAGGAGGGCGGATTAGTTGCCTTACCTTAGTCTACCTTACCTTTCTTTGATGTACGCCCTTTCCATCGCCCTAATAATCGGAAAGATGGTATCTCTGCATCACATACCCATGAGCAAACCGAACCGGTGGGAAATGCGAGAATGCGCAAACGGGGGAGGGGGAAAGGGTAGTTTGATTACGGTTTGGGTGTTGGGGATGGATTGGTCGTAATTACCCGTTCAGGCCCCCAAAACGGGGTTGTTGTCTTTGATTTACGTAGGTAGGTAGGTAAAGGTGGGTGGGTGTGTGTGGGTGGGTAGGTAGGCATCAAGGGCGGCCGCCGGTGAGGGAAAAAGAAGAGGGGAGGGTGATTTGCTGTTGCTTGCTGCTTCTTGTGGGGATTTGGTAGATCATGTGTTAAGGTATACACGCACACTTGATGTTTGGTTTATTGTGGAGCACGTTTGAGCAAAAGGAAGATGGGTTTATGTTATGTAAGATACAAGTGGAATGTTTGATTTACAAAGTTGGTATTGGAGTGAGTGTAATGATTCGACCATCTATCGGACAGCGTAACCGCAAATGCATGCATGAACAAAACATCATACATGCATATGCAACAACCGTTTCTAAGTTTAGAAAAGAAAAAAGCGGGGTTAAACTCAAATCAATAGTTACAAACTTTCTGGAGGGGATTCGTGATACTCGTGGCGTGGCCAGACGCATGTGTGGTGGTTTCTCGTCCCTTTCTCTCTCCACCCTTTGCAATCTCTGTACATCATTCCCATACGTTTATAGACAAGAGGAGAGGAACGATAAAAAATCAAATGGAATATGTGCAAAAAAAAGAATATCGAGACGCTCAAAGGAAGTATATACAAAAGAGCGTCTTTCTACCAGAGAAAGGAAGTTGGATATCGTTGGCAGTGGAATGGAAAAAAAGGGAAAAAACGAGAGCAATATATAAGTAACTCCCCTCTCTCTCCTAGGAGATGCCAACACCCTTTGTGTGCAATCTATCCCTTTTGAAACCCTTTGTTGTCCTCCCCCTGAGATTAAAAATTGAGAAATGAAGAAATTAGTTGATACAGTGTGTCGTAAAGCGTATTGGGAAGTCGTAAAGGTTGTTATCGTCGTGCTTGTTGGAGTGCCATCACCGCGGCTTCAAGTTGATGAAGACGGCTATCCTTCTCCTCGTTCTCTCGTCGCAGACGCTTAATCTCGGCGCGGAGATCAGACTCCTCACCAAGCTCGGGGAGCGCAGACTCTGAATTGCGTTTCCGCTTCATCAGGTTTTGTGGGCCCTCCTCTGAGGGAACTTCGAGGATACGAGGGAAGGGTGGCTCGGAAGGCATGCGAGATTCACCGAGAGCGGGTCCGTAGATGCTGTCGGAGCGTTGGATGATGAGGTGGCCAAGATCTGCAGACATGCTCGTCCTCCGGTGAACGCGGCGGATGTGTTCTGCGAGGTTCTCCTTGCGTGTGAAGCCTGATCCGGAGCTGCGCTTGCAGTCGGTGAAAGGGCAGAAGAGGGACTTCTTAGTTCCACCATGCATCTTGTGCACTTCGCGTTCGTGGCGCAAGAGCCCGCCGCTGTAGGTGAAGCCTTGAAGCTTCTCGCAGCCTTGGACGTTGCATTTGTAGGGGCGATCGTGCTTGTCCATGTGTTTGCTAGCGAATGTTAGAGTTGTACTTTGGGTGTTATGTGAAGAGCTAACTCACCTCCACTCGCACTTTCGATCGAATGTAAGACCAGTGCAGTCCTCATGCTTGCAGATCATCTTTCCGTCCGAATTCCTTGGAGGCTCCTCGGACCGTTTGTAGGAATGGTTGTTCTTCCTCCCGGGAGAGCCGACCTCGTCACCGAACTGCGAAACGGAGGAGCGATCCTCTGAGGGTTGTCGCGAGTGTCCAACAGAGTGAGCCATGGAAGGACGTCGGTCACCGGCGGGAGAGAGAAGTGGCGAGTGGCCGCCCGCCATACTAACGGGGGTCGGGAAATTGGAGTTGACCGAGTTGATAGAGGAATTGCGCTCATGTTTAACATCGCGAGGAGAGACAGGCTCCAGCGGTTGGCAGTTTCCCATGTTGGATTCGATGAAATGGTTGAAAGTTGTGTTGAGAGGTGACAGGGCCTGAGGCTCTTGAGTAGTTGCGGGATATAAAGTGTTGTTAAAGGACGCGAAATCTTGGTGTGGCGCAGCAATGCCCTCGCTATCCGCGCTCCCGATGACTCTAATTTTCGGCGGAGGAAACGGAGCAGTCGTCAGATGACTCGTAGGCGTCTGTGGCGAAGAATTATGTGGAAGATTCAACCAAGTTGGGTTGAGATGGTTGTCATCAAAGTGTTGGGGGAAAACTGTAAGAGGAGTGGTGGCGTTCCCCGGGGTGTTGTCTTGGAGGTAATAGGAATTATGATTGAAATTGTTGATATTCGAGCCTGCTGGGACAGGCGGGCAATAAGTACTACTCAGGCCTGGAGGTCGTCAGTCTCCATCGCACCGGGAACCACAGGCTGAAACCGAACGCAGAGTAGCGTGGTGGACGTGTGAAGTAGGCAGAAGAGTGGTGAGTCAGTGACTTACCGAAAGATCCCTGTCCGGCCCCGGCACGTGACAGGTCTTGGCCCTGTGGCGCGAATTCCAAATCGGCCGGATCCCAATCATCCGCGTTTCGCAACCTGAGGATGTCTCCATTGTCTCCTCCGCCCAAACCGACGTTTTGGTGTCCTGGGGCTGGCTGTTGCGCTTCAGGTAGCGGATTCGTGCCGACTAGCTCCATTCCGAAGTTGAAGTCTGCTTATCGTCGTTAGAACCCGAAACTTTATGTCTCTTTGCGGCCAAGTAGGCGAGCAATGGATGGGAAAACTCACAGTCATTTGCAGCGGGCATGTTCCAGCCTGTAAGGTCGACATTGCTCAAAATTGCGTCCTGGCTCACGCGAGTATTGCTCTTTTGGGCACTTGCTTGACTGTTGGGAGAGTTGTAAAACATCCAACAAACACCCCATAGTACCGCCAGCGATGGCTTAATGGTCCATGGAAACGTCGAGAGCGGGCGCGGTTTGTCAGAAAATTCAGTAAACCAAGCCAACAACTTGTGTTGTTTCTTGTCGTGATTACCCAGAAGCAGCGCCTCGACAACTTTTCGTTCCAGTGCACTGATCAGCTGCGCCTGCAATTGGAAGAGCAAATGTTCGTAGTTGGCAATAAATGTCTCGTCGAAATTCAGTCCCGCATACTGGCCTTGGACAATGAGCCATTCATCATCAAACTGCGAACGACAGGCACAAATCACGTTGATAGCCTCATGCACTAGGACAAGCGCCTGAGTGATGTCGTTCAACGAGCATCCATGAAAATCCAATACGGTTTTCTGCTGGAGGAACAGCTCATGGTTGCTCGCGACAGCGGACAGGGGGCTACCGTAATGGCCGAGGCTTTCGTCCACAGCATGTAGCATACTAGTCTCGAGGCTTAATGATTGCGAACAGAATAACGACGGTTCATGATTGACGTACTGTTGCACCTCCCCGCCAAAATGGTTTTGAATCGCAGCTTGACTCTTTCCAGCGGTTTGCAGTTTCAAACGCGGGCGGGTTCTAGCGCGGCCATTGTTCCAATTCTTGCAAACGCGATCTGGCGCATGATTTGATAACTTCTTCTGAAGCCCTCCGTGTGGCAGACCCTTTGCGAGTCTGGCAAGGGCCTTGGATTCGAGGCCGAGGCATTTCTGTTTTCCAAAAATAGACGGCCCAGAGCGAGGCTTGAGGCGACGACGAAGCTGATAGACAATCTGGAGAACCTTCAGGGTCAAGACGATGCTCGGTTTGGAGCGGTGCTGTTGGATCGCCATCGCGTCGTAAGTACCAAAGGCTTAGAGGTGTAAGCGATGACCGAAAGACGGCCGACGCCATATCGAAGAAGTGCTTGTATGATATACATAGCTGCTGGCACATTCGTCATGGTGTGAGAGCAGGCTGTGGAGAGCCTCAGGATACTCTTGGGAGGGTTCACCGCCCGCTTGACAAGGGCGTGGGGTCATCGCAGCCAATCAAATTTGTGTAACGCTTGCACCGCCACCGACGGCTGCCTCCGACAACACCACAAACACCCTCTTTCGTGAACCCTCATCGTATCATCACCACCGTCCGCTTACATTCCCCACGGCACATGATGAGGGAATACGAGGCGCAGCCACACAGCATAAACCTCTTTACTTGCACGGCTTTCAACTAGGCGTACAGCGACCACCGGCACGTCAAACTGTTGTCACTGCCTTGGAATGACGCCTTCCCGTTCTTCTGCATCCTCGGCTCTCATTTCTAATGCACCTGCTCGAAGTGTGCTGACATGCGATTCAACAACAGCATTCTCTGCCTCAGCCTTGGGTGTGACAGCAGTGAGGCCCTCATTGCTGTGATGCCTAAAGGCTCGCGAAACAGCATTGTAACACGAACTAGCGCAATGCCGTCTCAACATGCACACCAGTGACATCCCCCAAAGCGTCCATCAACCATCTCCACATTCAACGTATCTTTCTAGCATTGTAGATAATTATAGACACAAACAAACCGATCAAAAGGAAGATAAACTCGCATGAATTGCTAAAAAAAACATCTCGACGGTGGAGCGATACAATTGATTGCATAAGTTTTTGGCTCAGGCAACGAGTCATAAACCTCTCGATCTACAGCAAATCAATGCCTTAGCCCTCTCTCACTTACTAAGTACTTCATCTGGCCAACACGACATACAATAGCGCAGATATTCCAAATCCACACGTCTCGAAACCTCTTTCTAGTAGAACTGGGCATCCCCAGCGAACCTCAACGCCCGACCCCACAAAAACCCGCAACATCTTTCCATGCATTTTGTCCTAGATGATACCCCAACCACAGCACACAGGTTCCAAGACATTCAAACCTGACAGTTTCTAGCCATGTTCGGCGCGCAATCCTCGCATCCCGCGTAAACTTTATTGCGCGAAACAAGACTCTAGTGGGGATGTGGCAGTGGGTTGGTTGTTCCAAGTTTTTACCGGTTCGGTACTGCAACACGCCGAAACTTTATTGCAAAGGTGTTTGAGAAATGAAGAGCGTCGAGCGAATAAGGTTTTTTTGCAATTTTCCCACTCACCGGCGCGGCAAATTGCTAAGCTTAAACGGCCTAGCCAGGCGATTTTGAGGAATTCCCACGGGTAGTTTGGATTTAGGGTTTTTTCGCATCATGACGCTTTTGGACTTGCACCATTTTACCTTTTGCCCGCGCGAGGTTGTCAATGCACGTCACAGAAAGGTACCGATTAGACTTTGACTGCAATGATTTTGATCGTCGATGGGCGTCTTTCAAGTAGGTACACTTACCTATTCGAGATATGCTTATTTGTTTAGGGTCGACCGAAGTTGTCAATCCACATACATTTCTTCGCTGTTAGTCCATACATGCTACTTGAGTGTTTCGCGTTCTCACAAAAACCACAAAAAACAATCGCTGTAATTCCTTTTTCTAGCATAGACAGCTACCTTCCATCCCCCATCTTCCATCCACAACCCAAAACTCCCACGGCTCCGAATCCCCACGAGGAACCTCAAAAATCAAACTCAGGCTATATCGGAACGAAACACTCCTAACCACCACTTGACTAATTCCCAAAGAAGTAACCGCATGACACCACCGACGAAACTCCCCACGACACATCTGGACTCTTTCTCACGCCACTGCAAATCCTTCCTTGCCTCAACTCACACCACTAAAAACCCCCCTTTAACACCACTAAAGACCCTTCTTTCCCCACCCTCCCCCTCTTACACCAACTGCGGAAACCAAAACAAACTACGCAAACATGCAAACAACCTTCTAAACCTCAGACGCCGCGTCGCTATGTCATGCTTCCCTTGCACTCGCGACATGGAGCTAGCTAACTAATCTACCCGCCAAACTACCTGAGGAAGCGTTCGGGGTTTGTGGTTAGGGTGGTGAAAGAAGAGGAAGGAGAAGAAACTCCCGCCCTTCTCATCCTTTAGTCTTGACATGCTTCTTCTTGTCAGAGGGGGTTTGCTTGCACCTAAACACACACACACACACACAAAAAAAAAAAAATATGTATCACAAAAATGACGAAAAAAAGAAAAAGGAAAAAAGCAGAAAATTTCTAAATACAAAAGAACCATCATAGTGTAACATACCTAGGTACATATGAAAACATATCTCGCCCCTACGCTTCTATACTCCAAAATCCACCCCATCCATCCATCCATCCATCCATCCACAAATGCACCCGTACCCGTGCCCATCCCTTCACCACCACCAAAACTCCACCAAAACTCACACCCTCCCGCCTCCTTTCCCAATACTCACTCATATACTCACCCATCACCCATCTACACCCCCTTCCCCTCATTCCTCACCTTCCCCCAAATATCCCATCCAAATCTTCATACCTCATACCGACCACAACGAGAAAAACACGCCTGAGGCACCATACTTAAACCATCCACTACATCACAACAGAAAACGAAACAGCACATCATATAAGAAAGCAATACAGAAGAGAACGGAATGGTAACGTAGAGTAATGAATGAATGCATGAATGAATTCTTTCTTTCACGCGTAGAGGGAGAGAGAAGGGGGCAAGGGGGAGTGAGGTAATGATACGAACAAGGAAAGAAGGAAGGCATAAGGGAGGAGGGGGGGTAGAAAGGGGGGGGGGAAGGGAATTGCGTGTGTGTATGTGATGTCTTAGATATATTCCTTCCAATTTCCTTCCCAAGATTCTTTTTCAGGCTCGTACTCTCTCCACACTGCCCCATATCGTAGACTCTTATAACAGTACATGTACTACCTACCTACACTACCTAGACCTCAAGCTAATTCAAAAAAAATCTACTCTATATACAAAAAAGACGTGAAAAAAAAACCAATTCACAAAAGGACGAGAAAGCGGGGGTTTTTTTTTGGAAAAAAAAAATGGAAAAAGAAAAACGTTCTCACGTTATATACATTTAGGTTAGCAGTGTACATACATACATGTACATACATAGGTAGATTTCTATCTTGATGTGATGTGATGAAGAGGAAAACGAAGATCATGTATGTTGATTACCATCCAAAACTACATAAGTGTTTATTTCTTATAAGCTTATTTGAGGTGGTTTGAGAGCGGATATTTTCAGGTAGATACCTATGTACGTGTATCTATGCATGGATGCTGTCCTTGACTCTGCGATTCGTTTGGCAGAGGGACCGACCTTACAAAAAGGAAAAAAAAAGAAACACGTGTTAGCTGTACATGTCCATCACTGCGTGTGCTATAAGAGATGAGGAGCGGGAGGTGATCAAGTGACGTTTGAAGTCACATTTTGATTCATAATTAGAGTTGGACTATGTACGTGTTTGGTATCACGAAAGCAATAAACTCCATCCATCCATGCATCCATCCGGCGCCTTGAGAATTGATACCTTCGACATTGCACCTGGGCAGTTTGCTCGTGAAAGGAAAAAAAGGTATAGCCCTCCACCCATCACCAGGTCTTGGGGTTAGACGTTGTCGCCACGTCCTACCTAATGACAAGCGTCTTGACAACGTTGCAGTCCAGATCGTGCAACTCTGGCCCAAACTTGCATTGATCTCCAAAAATACACGTCTTAGTGCCTTTGACCGGGTTGTTCTTGGACTGTGGAGCCGGGCATCGATGGCCGTAGATGCACTTGAAGTCTGTGCAAGAGCTGCCGTGCATACAGGGAGCCATACGCGCAACAAGGCGAAGGGTCGCTATCTCTGCCGGGCTAGGTTTGTAGTCGTGAATATGGGTGCAGTTGTTACCATAAGGGCACTCCTGGCGTAAGAAATGAATATTGCACAACTTCATGGCTTTCACACGGTCCACCTCCGCTTTATCATAATCCCGAGTTGTGGGATCTACACGCTGACCCAGACGATTTCGAGCAATTACCTCATCGCGGTTCAGTGGCTCGTACTTTGGTTTCGGCGAAGCTGGTGGCGGAGGCGCGGCGGCTTTTGCAGCCCAATTCATCACTGGCTTAGCTGTCGTTGCATTAGATCCTACATCCGAGGCCAGAGTTGAGGACGATGGAGTACGCGATATATCTACTCGAGCGTGATGACTCAATGGACTACCTCCAGCAACACTATTGGAAGCGGTGTAGGGTGGAAAATGTGTTGGCAGTCCGGTCATCATATTATACGCCTTGGGGCCACTTGGGGGCGTAGCATTTGCGACCGGGGACGCGTACGATGCTCCCTGAACAATGATCTTGGAGTCGCGGAAAATTCCTGGAAACTTCTTCGTTTTATAGGGAAGGACAAGCAGCTCTTTCTCAAATGGGACACCTTCCAGTAGGGTGACTTTAGATAGATAGCCGTCCTCGGTCATGTATTCTTCGAGCGCACGGGCGAATCCGTTGTCGTGAGAACATCCGAAAAAAATCTGGCGACAATGAAGATCGTTGATGTGTAGCTTGAAAGTTTCTTGAGTGTATGTTAGTACAGGCATGCAGTACATTGGTTTTTTGAGAAGATACCAATGATCTTGTCGTCGGCTCGGTCTTTTCCTGGTCCGACATCAATAAAATCAAAAAGGACCTTTCCGCGAGTAAAGCCTCGAACAAAGTCTTCAAAGACGCTGGCTTCGCTGATGATGCCGACACGCACAAGGACATCGGCCAGGCCGTTCACGTTGGCGTAGACGCGACACATGATCCGAGATTCAACGGGAACATTCGTGAGCTCACGTTCCACATAGGACTCAATGACTTTATGCAGCTGAGCAGCTGCCCGACGACCGCCCGCTTCACCGTCACGAATGAAGTCGTCCTGGAAAATCATACCATCCCCGTCAATGAGTATAACTACGAACGGGTTACGCGCCTGGATCCTATTTAGCACATTATACGTTGCAGAAGCAGGGCATGTTTTGGTGGAAACCTACAACGGCAGACTGCATTGCGCTGATTTTAGCTTCGTACTCGGTCTTTTCGTTTTCCCATTGGCGAAGATGGGCGATCTCTGGACGGCAGGTGTTTACAAGCTGCTCGTACTGTTGTGAGATGTATTCGTATCTATACATGATCTCCTGGCGGCGGATTAGCATTTGATATATTGAAGAAGACGATCCAGATAGGACATAGGACCCACTTGAAGCAGTTCGGTCTTGGTACGATCTGCTTGCTGGACGGCGTCTACACGAGCCCAAAGCGTCGCCGCACTAGACATGTAGGCAGCGCCATTGTCAGGCAAGTTTGTAAGCAGAGGACTCTGAGCTGGAGTGCCAATAGGCGGCTGCAAAGAAGGGTTTCTGTTATTGTTTGCGGGGAAATAGGCCGAGCCAGGCGCCATTGCGAAGGTTTGGTATGCCGCAACTGATGCGAGTGTGTTGGTGTTTGTAAGGTGAGGTCGGGGTTGTTTAGTTGCACTAGCGAAGGGGAGAGGCGGAGAGAGTGTGGGGAGTTGAGTAAAATAGTGACTGAGAGTTTGCGTGGGAAAAAGTCGAAGTGAAGGGGAGATATGGAACGGGCTCTGGGCCAGGCGATTGGGGAAAGAGCCAGTTGATTCAACCAATGACAGCAGCGAGTAATTACTAAGAAGACATCATGGAAGACGGGCGGACGAGGTTGAGGCCAGTGCAAAGACAAACGGAGAGGCAGTTTTACACGGGGTGCGTTAGTGTTACCATGATGAAAGAAGACATCAACAAATTAATCGTCACCGCAACGCAGAGCAGTCGGTGAGCAAGAAGAGCAAACACAGGCTATCAAACGAGCATCGTGCCCAGTTCGGTGAGTGTAGCTGCAATTACACAATCCCAAACAATATCCCACACCAAAAGTCCTGATCCATATAACTATGTATACATTGATGTATGTGCGAGCAGTGTCGTGTGCGAGGCTGGAGAATGATGCGAGGCGGTAGGCTAGCGAGATCACCAGGCTCGTCACCCATTCCAAAAGAGGACTAGCGTAGCGCAAGCATCATGGGTCAGCTAGCTCCACCGCAACCTCCAACTAAAAGCCACGGTGCCACGTTCCCAAGCAGTCCATCCAACCTTCTCTGAGTTACACCACCCTTCTTCCCCTCCCCTCTCCCCCTCCTTGAACACCCAATTCAAGTTCCCCCTACGCTCGTCATCATGGTCAATTGGAAATTGTCTTCGCTGCTTCTGCTCTCTCTGCAGGCCCTTACTGCCTTCGCCGACATCAACGTAAGAGCTTCGCAATATCAATCTTGTATGACATCAATCGCTGACATCATCTCAAGGTCGAGACGGTAGAAGAGGTCAAGGAAGACCCCATTACACCAAACTTGAAGGTCGCCATCTCCGCCAGCTTCCCTCAATCCGAAATCTTCGGTGTCAAGCTCGTCAACGGCCACCCCACCGAAGCCCGCCTCTCCATCAACAACCAGGAGCCCGAGCCCATCAATGTGGCCTTTGTGGCCGGATCCCTCATCGACGATGCTGGTAGCGAACCGCGCATCTTGCGCAACTTGAGTACCAAGACCTACACTCTCCAGATTCCCGCCGGCGAGGAGCAGACCGTCACGTATTCTTTCAGCACCGAGATGCATCCTCAGGATGTGCGCTTGCAATTGGTTACTGTTCTTCAGGATAGCAAGAGCAACATGTACACCGTGTCCGCTTACAACGAGACCGTCAGCGTCGTGGAGGCGCCCACCAGCATCTTTGACCCTCAAATGTAAGCATATGATCATCAAATAGATATTGCGCACAACCATTAACATATATACAGCATCTTCCTTTACCTCGTCCTCCTCGGTGTTTTCGGTGGAACCGTCTACTTCATCTACAATACCTGGATCACCACCTTCTTCCCCCAGAAGCGTCGCGGTGGCAAGGGTGGCGAGCGTGCGAAGAAGTCCTCCGGCGGTTCCAAGAAGGTCGACCCCTCCGATCAGGTCGGTGTTGTCGGCGCTGATGGTCCAGCTGTCACGAGCGGCTCCAAGGCCTACGATGAGAGCTGGATCCCGGCCACCCATCTGAACCGCCCCGAGGCCCGCCGCGTGAAGAGCGGGACCCCCAAGACCAAGGTCAAGGGTTAAATATTTCCGGGTATTTTTTGATCTTGTGGAAGTTATAGTCTCCGCAAACAGGAGGGTTTGCGGGGATTTACCGGCAAGAGTTGAAGAAGTATATGGCGGAGGGTCAAGTTGTAAAATACTACCCAGAAAGGAGTTGAGTCGTTGGATAACCACCAACCGTGGCTTAGACTCCAGCATGGCGCATTTGCAACGTAGTCAAAGTCTCTATTTGGCTTGGGTATAGGTGAACTGCAACAGACATTGGGATAATGTCTGAGTGTATGTACTCTATCATTACTGTTCAAAAGTTGGCTTACTTTGTACAAATACAAAATAAGTAATCGAAATCGCGAAAGCGATGAGTCGGTCATTGATACAGCATAACATCATTCATGAACAATTGTGATACCCCTTGATGCACATCCAACATCACTCCCGCCACAAGCCCTAACTCACCCTCTTGAGATATCTATTCTGTCATTTCTCCAAGTCTCCCCGCTCCCTACACTCACTCCCTCTTCCACCCCTCAAACTCAGCCTCCAAATGCCCTTTAAACTCCTTAAACCGGTTCCCAAACGCCCTCCCACACTTCCAACACGTCAGCTCCCAGCTAGGCCACTGCCTCACCTCCTCCACCCTCCTCCTGCCATCCTCCGCCAACGGAAACTCATCCAACCCCACCCAGAACGGCGTGTGAAAGCTCAAATAATGCTTCTTGTGCTTCAACCACGGCGAGCTCGCCTCGCGCGAAATAATATGAACGTGCATGTGCGACATGGAGGGGTGCGTGTGGACGCCTATGTTGATCTCGGAGCGCCAGTCGCGGCCTTTTGGTAGCTCGGCAATGTTTTGTTCGAGGGTAGAAGAGGGGTCGGGAGGAGGCGGTGCAGACATGAGGTCTTCGAGAGCGGACTGGTACGGCGCATCGGATGCGCTGTGCGATCCGTATTGCCGACGGAGCTCGGCAGCTGCGAGGTCTGCGACGCGGGAGGCGCGGGCGCGCACCGTGGTGAGGAAGTTGGGGTGCGTTGAGAGATAGGGGAGTGGGTGTTGTTTTGTTATCGAGGGATCGCGCGGGAGGAGGAGGAGGTGTACGCTGTGGAATGGGTTGGTTAAGTCGTGAAGGCTGGGATGGATATATCGGTGGAATAGTTCATGTACTCACCTCGCTTTCGGAAACTTGTCATTGATAACCACAAAGTCGTCGTCGTATTCCACGACCCTGCCTTCCGGGTTCCGCTCCGGATGCTCGATGTAGATCCCTAACCCTTGTTTGAAATGCTCGGTGTAGGATTTGTGCGTCGGGGGCGCATCTTCGGCGGAGATGTCGGTGGTGGGTTTTAGTTTCTTCTTGGCCGCAGACATGAGTTCTGTGACTGAGTTGTGAGTTGGTTGAGTGCGAAATGTTACATTTTATAGGGAAACGTACATGCGTTTGGCCGCTTGCCTGAAGATGGGTCGACATCTGGTTGTGGTTTGTTTGGGGCGGTGGTGTTTGTGAGTTCGGGGTTGGTTATGGCGGTGGGGGGGTTGGAGTTTGCCATCGTGGAACAGGTATGGTGAGGAAAAGGATTAAATGTGGTTTTGGTGGCTGGTTTAGGAAGTTTGTTTCGATGAAGAATGAATCGAAGCATGGTGGATGATCTGCGATGATGCATAGCTCCTCGGATTCATTCCGAAAGTGACCCGTGCGCCCCAGGTTTCCGACGCCAAGTCTTCGGAATTTCGGACTGTGTCTGAGAGTGGGGTCCCTACAACGGCAACTTTATTTTTGCAGCATCTACAAAGATGAAACAGTTACCAAGGAACTGTTTTCTATATTCCCAACTCTCCTCGTTTCCACGTGCGTTGCAGCACAAGGCCGGATGACTTGAGTTTGTCTCTAGCGAGCATTGTTTGTCGCACAAAGATAATTTTATCCTCAAGTCATCAATACATCAATACCTACATGCGTCCCTAGGTACACTTCCGCTTAATGGCCGTGATACGACTCCACTCGTTCACCAATCACCAAAGGAATTGCCGGCTACATGCATATGTAGCTAGATAGAACCATGCCTAACAAACCACATGCTCCGCGTGGCGGTGCTTCAAAGAAGTCTGTCCCACCAGAGGAGGATACCAGCTTCATCGTGTTTGGAGATGGGAAAAATAAGAAGAAAAGAGGGGGGAATTCCTCCAGTGCCGCCGAGAGCAGCAAAGCAAATGCGACTGGTAAACAGCCTACAGGTCAAGCAGATGGTAAAAGCAAGGGCAAGGCCCAGGTTCCTCCCGAAGAAGCACCCAAGAAGCCTGACACACGAACTTTGATAGCTGGCGCGTCATGGACGGGAAAGCTTCCTGTCAATATCTTGAACGAATACTTCCAGAAGGAAAAATGGAACAAGCCAGATTACAGGATGCGCCGCGATGGAGACAACTACATTGCTCACGTTGTAATGTCCAAAACGAATCCGAAGACGAGGGAAACGACTACGCTTCCACCTCTCAGCATTCCCCCGGAGCTTGTTCACAAGGCGCAACAACCGTCTGCAGTAGAGGCTCGTAATTTTGCAGCCGCTTACACCCTATTCCGTGTTGCGAGCGCAAAGAACATGCAGATGATGTTGCCTCCGACGTACAAAGACTTGTGGAAAGGAGAGTTTGCAGAGCTGAAAAAGCAAGATGTTTCGTCTGGGAGAGCATGGATGTATGAAGCTGACCCTTTCTTTGGCTATCTGGAACGGGAGAAGGCAAGAGAGCTGGCAGCCAAGCAACGCGAAAAGAAAGATAAAGAACGAAAAGAGGCAGAAAAGGCGCAAAATGCGATCCCTGGGGCGGCAATGGCCAAATCGAACGCTGGTGGCCAGAACCGGAATCTTCTCAAAGAATGGGAACGTGTTCCAAAAGTGGAGCTTGGAAAACGGACGAGAAAGAGAATGGAGCGAGCTATTCGGCGTGATACCGTCTGGAATCCACACAACATCGTCATGGATGCTCAAACTCGTGCACGCGTTGTAAGCGAAGTTACAGAGATGGGTTTCCGGCAAACACACGTCGAGGAGGCGGCTGATACGTGCAAGGATCGTGAAGAGGTCATTGAATGGCTGCTGATCCATGTACCAGAAGACGACCTGCCGCCGTGGAGTCTTCCTGAAAATTATGTCGCTGGTATCAGTGTTGCAAATACCGACCTCAAGCGCGATGCGGCTATCAAACGCCTCGCAGCGGCTGGATATTCCACCGAACTTTGTGAAGAGGCGTACGATCTTGAGGGCGGAGATGAGAGAAAAGCAGCAGCGCTCCTGCAATCTCGCCTTCTTAAACCCGGTGCAACGGAAGACGCTTTAGCAAAAGATATCGATCAGCTAGCTCTTGCTGATCTCACGGAGAACGCAGAAGCGGATTACGATCAGTGGGAGGAGGAGATGTCGTCTTTGGAAGCTATATTCGATAAACTCTTCTCTCGACCTTCACCAACCTCTTGTCGCATCGAGCTCGATGCAAAGCAACGCGGGAAACGTCTAGTTCTTCGAGTACATAGACCGATCGGCCCGTATCCGGAAGTGCCCCCCATTATCTCTTTTGAGGCGGATATCCCTGCATACATTCGACTAAGCATTATCAAGAAAGCATTGCTACATGCAGAAGAGAATTGTCTTGGTATGCCCATGGTCTTCTACATCGCAGACTGGCTCCAAGAGAATGCTGGCGAGATATTTAAAAATCCAGGACGTCTTACAGAGATATCATCTGGTCTGTCTGCTGCTCCGCAGTCGGCTAGTCAGCCTGAGCAGAAGAAAAGTAAAGCTAGGCCTCGAGTGCCAATTGTATGGACGCCGAACTCTCCGAAGAGTCAGCAGATTCTGCGAGATTGGCAAGAGAAGCAGCACACCCCAGCTCAGCAAAAGATGATGGCCGCTCGGCAATCGCTTCCAGCATGGCGATTGCGAGATGACATTGTTCGCATCGTTAATCAGAGCCAGGTAACCATCATCTCTGGTGAGACGGGTTCTGGAAAGTCTACCCAGTCCGTACAGTTTGTTCTTGACGATCTAATCCAGCGTGGATTGGGCAGTGTCGCAAACATAATTTGTACCCAACCTCGCAGGATTTCTGCCCTGGGACTTGCGGATCGCGTTTCCGACGAGCGATGTTCGTCAGTGGGACAAGAAGTCGGTTATACCATTCGCGGCGAATCCAAACAACAACCCGGCACAACCAAAATCACGTTCGTTACAACTGGTGTTCTTTTGAGACGCCTTCAGACTTCTGGTGGTAGCTCTGACGATGTCGTTGCCGCGTTAGCAGACGTCAGCCACGTTGTGGTAGACGAGGTACACGAGCGCAGCCTTGACACTGACTTCCTCTTGGTGCTGCTACGGGATATTTTGAGACGACGAAAGGATCTCAAAGTCATACTAATGAGCGCCACTCTTGATGCGGAAGTCTTTGAGCGGTATTTTGCCAGTGTTGGCCCTGTAGGCCGGGTCGAGATTGAGGGCAGAACACACCCAGTCACTGATTTCTATATCGATGACGTTGTCCACGCGACTGGATTCTCAGGTAAAAACGGCGAATTTGAAGAAGAATCAACAGAAAAATCGCTTTCTTCCAGTCTTCGTAGCGTCGGTTTTGGCATTAACTATGATCTTATTGCTGAAACTGTGCGATACATTGATCATCAACTTGGATCTAAAGATGGCGGTATATTGATCTTCCTTCCCGGTACTATGGAGATTGACCGCACATTGCAAGCTATTAGCCAATATCCTCAGTTTCATGCTCTGCCTTTGCATGCTTCACTGCTTCCCGTTGAGCAGAAACGCGTATTTCCGCCGGCGCCATCAGGCAAGCGCAAAGTCATTGCGGCTACAAATGTTGCCGAAACTTCCATCACAATAGAAGACATTGTAGCAGTGATTGATACTGGCAAGGTCAAAGAGACTAGTTATGATCCTCAAAATAACATGGTTCGGTTGGCAGAAACGTGGGCGTCGCGGGCCGCTTGCAAGCAACGCCGTGGTCGAGCTGGACGTGTCCGAGCTGGAGAGTGCTACAAACTGTATACGCGAAATGCCGAAGCAAAGATGAACGAACGACCCGATCCAGAGATACGAAGAGTACCGCTAGAGCAACTTTGTCTATCAATCAAGGCCATGGGCGTGCAGGACGTTCCAAACTTCCTCGCTTCAGCACTCACTCCACCAGAGAGCACGACTGTTGAGGGTGCCATTCAGCTGCTAGGACAGATGGGCGCCATTTCTGACAACGAGCTCACTGCACTCGGCCGCCACATGTCCATGATCCCCGCCGACCTACGATGCAGCAAACTCCTAGTCTACGGCGCAACCTTTGGCTGTCTCGAAGCCGCCCTCACTATCGCCTCTGTCCTAACGGCTCGTAGCCCCTTCCTCTCCCCCCGCGACCGCGACCCCGAAACCCGCGCCGAATTCGACCGAATTCGTTCCTCCTTCTCCACCAACAACGGCGACCTCCTCGTCGACCTCCGCGCCTACGAAGCCTGGTCCACGCTCCGCTCCAAAGGCGCCTCTTCACGCGACCTCCGCCAATGGTGCGCAGAGAACCGCCTCTCCCCGCAAACCCTCTTCGACATTGCCTCCAATCGCACCCAATACCTCTCCTCCCTCAAAGAAATCTCCTTCATCCCATCCTCGTACTCCTCTACCAACCCCTCTACCCAAGGAACCTACAACGCCCAAAACGACAATTCCGCTCTTATCCGCGCGCTCATTGCGGGCTCTTTCAACCCTCAGATCGCGCGCATCCAATTGCCCGACAAGAAATTCGCACCCAGTATCGCAGGCGCCGTGGAACTCGACCCGGAAGCCCGCGCCATCAAGTACTTCAACAACACCAACGGTCGCGTCTTTGTGCATCCCTCCTCCATCCTCTTCTCCTCGCAGACCTTCTCCTCCAACGCCGCGTTTCTTGCGTACTTCAACAAAATGGCCACGAGCAAAGTTTTTATCCGGGACCTGACGCCGTTTAATGCGTTTTCGTTGTTGATGTTTGCGGGCGAGATTAAGGTGGATACGCTGGGGAGGGGCCTGGTGGTGGATGAGTGGATTCGATTGAGGGGGTGGGCGAGGATTGGTGTGTTGGTGAGTCGGTTAAGGGGTATGTTGGATGGGATTCTGGAGCGCAAGGTTAGAGAGCCTGGGCGCGAGTTGGGGGCCAGGGAGATGGAGGTTGTGGATGTTGTGAGGGTACTTGTTGAGAGGGATGGGTTGGATAATTAGGTATTGCGTAGTGAAGGAGGGGATTGGAGGTTTGGCAGGAAGTCGTGTGGTGAAGACAATTTCCTCTTATCATTTCTGCTGTTGCTTTTTCATGAAACACGGACATAGACTTTGTAGCCCATTCGACTATCAAGAAAAGACTTTGGTAAGTAGATGATAGAATAAGATAGAAACCCCCGCTAGCTACTATGTGTGTACACACACATGTAGAACGATCACGTTTCGCACATTCTTTTTCCAGCCCTTTTATCTCTTTCTGTGGCTTTCCTTCTAGCATCCAAACCCCAAAACAGAAACTCTCGCATTCATATATGGTAGTACATGCGAAATACGTATCTCCATATCAAACGTTCTCTTCGCGAGGGACGATTACGAGTCGCTCGTGGCGGCGGGGCGTAAGATTATATGCAGAGGTCGGTCAAGACGGCAAGGTTGCGCCGACTCGGTAGAATAGTCCGACCGCAGCTGCATATCGCGTTAGACGGTAAATCGATATTCCCCCGGTTCGCCCCGCCAGCCACACTGACCAATGTGCCCGAACCACTGATTATGGCCGACGTGTGGAAGCACGTTCGTATGTTTGAGGGTTGAGATTTTTGGAGGATGTGGGTTGGAATGGATATATAAAGGGAGGGTTTGAGGGTGCGATCCTATATCTTTAGAAAGCGCTTCTTGTTTGTGAACGTTGCAAAAGGGTGTTGTGTCAGATTGGTATACGATATCTCGTATACCCTGCTTTTTTGAGAGTGTGAGTATGCTTCTTTTGCTTGGGGAACAATTGTCTTATAAATATGAAGAAAAAACGGAAGAAAGAGAAAACACCAACCTTCTACATACACCTATCCAACAAATACCCAACTATTCAATTACAAAACCAATCATGTCTTCCTCCGAGAACTGCGCCTGCATAACCGGCACCATCCACGCCGGCCAACCCACAGGGACCTACAGCACCATCCACAACCTCAAAACCTACATCACAGGAAACCCAAGCACCGCGAGCGCCCTCATAATCCTCTACACGGACGTGTTCGGGCTCGCGCTCCCCAACAACCTCATCCTAGCCGACGGCATCGCCAAGCAAGGAAACTTCCTCGTCTACGTCCCTGACTTCTTCCAAGGCGACCCCGTCAACCTCGCTCTCGCAGACCTGCTCATCCCTGTAGACGAGAAGTCGCAGAGCACCTTCGGCAAGTACACGGGCCTCCTCGCCAACTCAATCGACTTCTTGAAGTGGCAGAGACGCCACAAGGTCAAAGAGACAGATGAGGTATGCATGAAGTACCTCGCCGCCATCCGCAGAGAGTTCAGCAGCAAAGACGGGAAGGCGTGGAAGATAGGCATGGTGGGGTACTGCTGGGGCGGCAAGTACGCGCTTCGCGCCGCGCGCGCTGAGAACCAAATCGACGTTCAGGGGAAGAAGGTCCCGCTCGTCGATGCCGTCGTCGCGCAGCATCCGTCGAATTTGGTGCTGCCTGAGGATGCGAGGGGGCTTGTTGTGCCGGTCAGTTGTGGATGGGGGGAGCGCGATTCGATGGTTTCGCTCGCAGTCAAGGAGTCGTTTGAGAAGACTTGTAAGATGGGCGTCAAGGAGGGAGGTACTGAGGTGGAAACGGAGAATGTGATTTGGAGCCCTGGACGGCATGGGTTTGCGGTTCGTGGGAATCCGGATGATAAGGAGGAGAGGGCGATTTTGGAGGGCACGGAACGGCAGACTGTTAAGTGGTTTGAGAGGTTTCTTACGAATTAGTTAATGTTTATTGATCTCATCGTTTCCTTTATTTTTGCTGTACAGGTAACATTTAATTACAGAGAAAATTTGGGTTTACAGTCACTATTACTCCTTTTGCTCGAATTCCTTGGCCATTCCCTCAGCCGCCAATTTGCCCAAAGCCTCCAGAGACCCCATCCCCAGCATCTCCAGGACAGATATGTCAAAGCCAAACACTTGTCTCCACCAGCTCCTCATCTCAATCCCCACCAAGCTGTCCATGCCCAGATCCACAAGACTCATATCAGTGTTCAGGTTATCATCTGGTTTGAGAAGCAGCTGGAATAGCTTCTTCCCGATTTCAGTAGCGAAAAGCGTCGTAGCTTCACTTGACTTCAACTTGGAAGGCTTAGCTTTGGCGGCGGTGATGAAAGTCTGAAGCGTGGTCGATGTGTCTGCTGCAATGGTTGTCGATGATGCAGCGGCCGAAGAAACATTGTGGTAGATCGCCATGCGACGATCGCGTTTCCAGACTGCGCGGTTCGTTGGACTGGTGAGTGGCAGACTAGATCCAAGCCCCAAGATAAAGTTGCCCTCTTCACTCGATATGCTTTCCTTTTTGTCGGCCTTCCTTTTATAGGGTTGCATCGCAACCAGTAGCGCGTCTAACAATTCCTTCTCACCAACAGTATGAAATCCCGAGTCTTCCATCTTCTGCATCAACCCCTGATTCCGACTGATATACCCAATACCCTCCACAGCGCCAATATCCACCGCCGAAGCTGCCAATCTCTGATTATTCCGATACCGCGCGAAAGCGTCTAGGAAGGTATTCGCGCTTGCGTAGTTCGCCTGGCCTGGCTGGCCCACAACACCAGACAGTGAGCTGAACATGACGAAGAAATCGAGTTCGATATTCGCAGACACCGTCTCGTTGTGCAGATTCCATGTTCCTTTTGTTTTGGGCAACGAAGCTTCGTTCCATTGATCGATTGTCATGTTGGAGAAGTTTTCGTCGCGGAAGACGGCGGAGAGTTGTAAGATGCCTTTGAGGGGTTTTGTGGCGGCGGTGGTGACGGCGTGCTGAACGTCGGAGGCTTTCAGTACACTACCTTGGATAAATTGGACGGAGCAATTCATGCTCTCCAGCTCCGTGCGGAATTCTTCGTCTTCGGGGCTGGTGCCGGCGTTCCGTGAGAGGAAGATAAGATGACGCGCCCCGTGGTGCACCATCCATTCCGAGACTGCGCGTCCTATGCCACCTAAACCGCCAACAAGAAGGTACGAAGCGTCTTCTCTTAGAGACAGAGTCTTTGGAGGCGGTCGGACGACACCTTTAAACGCTTCATCCACAGAATCCCGCATCGATATCGCGATACGACCGATATGCGTGCCGGGTTGCATATACCTAAACGCATCATACAACGCCGACGCATCAAAAACCTTCACCGGTCGAATCGGCGTCAACACGCCTTCCTCGAGCAGCTTGGCGATGGCCCGGAGATGTCTGGCAAGCAGCTTCGGCCGTATAACCGGAAACGCACCGACATCGACGCAGCAATAACTGCGGTTCTCGAGGAAGGGCTCCATGTCTAGCTTTGCATGGCCAATGATGTCTCGCTTGCCTATCTCTACGAGTTTCCCGAAGGGTGCCACGCAGTGCCAGCTTGCGTGCAGGAGTTCGCCTGAGGTCGAGTTCAGGACTATGTCGACGCCTTCGTTGTCTGTTGCGCTCAGGATGCCTTTGACGAAAGAATCATCACGAGATTGGAAGATACGGTCGCGGGGGATGTTGAATGTATCTATCAGGTATTGTGCTTTTTCGTCGTTGCTGACGGTAACGTAGATCTCGGCGCCGATGTGTTGTGCGAGTTGGATAGATGCGAGACCGACGCCGCCGCAGGCGCTGTGAATGAGTACAGACTACATAAATCAGCTAAAACGAAGCAGTGGCATTGAAACAATTGCAAGGAACTCACCATGCCCCGTTGAAGTCCGCCAACAGTTTGCAGTGAGTACATCGCCGTGAGATGGCAAAGCATCATACACGACGCTTCTTCAAACCCATACTCCTCTGAGATCTTAACACACCCCGTCTCAGCTACTACAGCTCTGGTGGCAAGTATATTATGCCCGTAGGCCACTATTCGATCGCCGGGCTGGAAGTCCTTGACTTCGGCACCAACCCTTCGAACGATGCCTGAGGCCTCGAAGCCGAAGACGCGAGGGGGTGTGGTGATGACTTTGAGGCCGACGAGGACGTCCTAGATCGCACCATTAGCATCATCAACAAACTCCAAAGACATATGGTATGGTATGAAATGTGTCTTTTCGGCCTTACCCTAAAATTCAAACCCGCAGCCATAACATCCAACTCCACCTCATTCTTTCCTAGCTCCAGCGGACTAGACGCGCCGAGCCAATGCAAAGTAGATAACCTCCCTTCAACCTCAATACCAAGCACAGCTCTATCGCTCTCTTCTTCATCCTTGACAAGTTTCTCCGTGAGAGAGAAAGGGAAGTACCTCGGTACGCTAACAACACCACCACAAATCGCGTACTCGAAGTCAGGTCGCAAACCTCCCTCAGCACCGTCGTTCAACAAACGACGTCCCTGAAACTTGTCAAAGCACTTCACAATTTCCAATACTGATGTATCGAAGTCATCGACCTCGCACGTAGCGAAGTCAAGAAGCAGCTCTGAGCGCATGGTCCGCGCGAAGCCGATGACTTGGGAGTACCGCGGGTCTTGGACGTGGGTTTGCGAGGATCCGGTGACCCAGAATATACCCGAGTTCTTGAGGTTGTGGACGAAGGTTTTGAGGGAGTTGAAGGATTCGGGGGTAATGTTGTCGAAGTAGGGCGTTGAGGTGTCGAGGAGGACGAGGACATCTTCGCCAGATGGGATGGAGGAGGAAAGGTTGCATGGTACAACTTCATACCCCAGATTTTCTAGTTCCGTTTGGAAGGGGTTGTAGGTGTCGTTTGATAAAAGATGGACGCGCTTTGGCTCCGGAAGCGGTATCATGGATGGTTTTGCGATGAGTACGGGATTCTGTACCGTGATGGCGAATTTAGCAGCGAGTAACTCGTCAGTGAGAAGTGTCTTATGTGATTCGGAGTCATTGAGAGCTGACTCGGTCAACAAAAGATACCCATCAGAAGCCAACACTGATCGTATATTCCTCAGAATGGCCTCTACGTTGTCGCCAGGGATACGATCCAATACGATCAAGTCGAATTCCTCGTCTTCAAAGCCCTGATTCGATAGATCATCGCTGAAATTCAAGACCGCGTAGTCAAGCTTAAGTGGCGTAGTTGTTTGGTCTTCCGGAACTGTAACGGGATCCTTGCGAGTGAAAACGTACTTTGAGCACAAAGCCCGTCCGTCTATTGACACGAGACTCTCGCACACGCCAACGGAGGGAGCTTGGGACCCAGAGCCGTGCTCCAAGACGCGTAAGTTTGGCTTACAATGAGCCAGAGTCTTCAAAAACGGCGATATATCAGCGGTTTCAAACGAATTTTCTTTCGTAATCAAATCGCGGAGATCCAAGAAGTCGATATCAGGACCCCAAACCTGCTTCGCAGCCGCATGAGCGTCCGAATTCATTCCGGTATCCATATCCAGATCTAGATTCTGCGCGACGTTCATTCTAGATATGCTCGCGACGATGTTCCCGTCGACCATGCTGTGAGCTTCGCCGATCGGGATGTGCTTGTTGACCACTCTCACCCAGCTATCAGCGAGCATCGGCGCCGAACAACGCGTGATATTGACCTCCTCTATCCCAGTCGGTAGCCATGTCTCAAAACTAGACTTGTTGTACTGCTCGATCATGGTCCAGCCTGAGAGCTGCAGGATACTGTCGATGACTGTGGGGTGCATGTGGTACTTGTGTGTATCGGGGTGTCTGCCGTTGAGGATGGTTGCTATTGTTCGCTTGGAGGTCGTGGATCGAGTGATGTCTTTGAAGTTGCGGAATGCAGGGCCTAGATTCAAATGTCCTTGACCCTGATAGAATGTTTTTGGGGGCACTTTCTTGGGAAGCGGTGCCGGCGGCTCAACTTTTCCTAGGGGCTCAGATCGTGCCGTGACTTGACCGCTGATGTGCTTCTTCCAGGTCCTGCCGTTGTACGAGCAGATGGTGAATTCCCACCAGTTGCTGTCAAGCGAATCGGTTAGTCGGTGCTTTCTCAATGTCGTTATCAATTCTGTGGGTTCTCCTTCTGTTACCACAAGCGCGGTACTAATGACTAGGCGTCGTAGACTATAGCCCTCTTCGATACCGCTTAGCTGACGAACGGCCTCACCGGCCATGGAAATGTAAGCGGCCATAGGTAGCACAATATCATCGCCGACTTTGTGGTCTCTGACCCACTCGACCGTGTTTAAATGGAGCAAATTTCTCCAGGCTGGCTCAATGCTAGTGCTCTCCAAGACTCGGATGCCCAGTAGATCGTGGTGAGCATGTTTGCGGAAACGATGGTCTTTGCTTAGACGCGATTCAAACCAAAAGCTGTTCTCGTGATTCCAAGGATATCTTGGCAAATCCGGGAGACATGTCCCGTTCGGTATTAGAGCTCTAAGATCTACGGGATAGTGTAGTGTGTACAATGTGCCGATGGCGGAAAGTAGACTTTGATGTGTGTTTTGGTCTCGGAGCATTGCGGATACGTAGGGGAGAGTTTTTATAGGCATGGCGGCCAGTGTTTGCCTGAGGGGGCCCGCAAGTGCAGAATGGGGCCCGATTTCGAGAAGTACGGCGTTCTTCGCTATTGGATGTTCAGCAAGATTGGAAACTGCTGCGCGGAATCGGACTGGAGATTCCAGATTTTGCTGCCAGTATCTTGCATCTGTCGCACGCGTCTCATCTAATAGTTCGCCGGTCACTGTAGAGAAGAAGGGCATTGCTGGTATCGATCCTTTCACGAACGGGCTAATGAGGGAGTAGTATCCTTCGCTAAGCTCTTGCATGTGGTGTGAATGGTACGCCTTATCGACTTGTAATTTCCTTGCCATCACATCTGGTTCTGTAGATCGAACCGTAGCGATGATTTCTTCGACCTTCTCCGCATCGCCGCTTATTGTGACTACATTTGGGGAGTTGTCGCAGGCAATGTTAACACCGGGTAGTAGATATTTTTCCGCCCCCTCCCAGCTTAGTCCTATAGCAGCCATAGCTCCCTTTCTGTGAGAGTGCTTCGATGCGTGACCACGACACAAAGCGGCAATGATAGCTTCTTCCGTGGTAAGACCACCAGCCGCATAAGCAGCTCCAATCTCTCCGCTAGAATGGCCCACAACAGCGCTAGGTCGTATACCAATGGCCTTTAGAGAATCAACAAGGCCAATCTGGATGGCCGTAACTAGAGGTTGAGCAAGCTCTGCGGTGTGGATTCGACTCTTTCGAGCCGGTTTGCGTAGTTCGTCCTCAATTTTCCAATCTAGAGTGAGTTCCTTTGTTCGTTGGAGAATCGCGTCTAGTGATCTAATAGTTTCTCGGAATGTTGCGTTAGACTGCAGCAACTCCAATCCCATTTGAGGCCACTGCGCGCCTTGTCCTGTAAAGACCATGACGATTGATCGAGCTGAGTCGGGCTTCGTGGGTGGAGATACATTCTGGAGACTGTCGACATGGACAATTCCAAACGCTCTGTGGGGCAAGTGCTCTCTTCTGTTAGCTAGAGTGTATGCCAGGTCTGCCACCTTATCGGGATTTTGCTCGATATATTCACGGTAATTTTCGATCATTCCAGTCAAAGATGGTTGCGAGTTGGCGGAGAAAAGCATTAGGTGGTGTGTATCCCTCGAGAGCTTCCGTTGCGATTTAACCTTGAAGCTAGCAGCGGAGTCGATGATACAGTGAGCGTTCCCCCCTCCCGCCCCGAAACTAGAGACGCTCGCCCGCTGAAGTCGATCCTTTGGCCAAGCTGTTGGTTTAAGAGGCACAGAAAGGTTACCCTCTTTCCAGGGAATTTTCGGATTCGGTGTTCCTATCTTGATACTAGGAGGTATAGTGAGGTTTTCTAGAGCGAGCACGACTTTGATTAGAGAGACCAAGCCCGAGGCGCCCTCTGTATGCCCGACATTCGGCTTGACTGATCCTATGTAAACGCCGCCAGCTCCAAAAACTCTCGCCACTGCTGTCGTTTCTATAGGATCACCTGTCGGCGTTCCTGTACCATGGCATTCTACGTAACCCGTCTTCGAGGTGTCCGTTATGCCTGAGACCTGATATGCCCTTCTTATTAGCTGTTCATGTGCATCTGCACTTGGACAAGTGATGCTGGGTGTTTTGCCATCACTGTTTACTGCACTTCCTCTTATTACAGCACGAATCGGATTCCCGTCTCTTATCGCATCATCTAGTCGCTTGATATAGACTGCAGTTATCGCCTCACCACGAGCATAACCATTGGCATCCGCTGAGAACGTTTTACAGGATCCGTCTTTAGACAGAACACCTTGATCGGCCAGTCCAGCAGTCATACCAGGTGTCATAATGAGATTGGTACCACCAACAATTGCTCCCACACAGTCTCCTCTTGATAAAGCTACGCTAGCTTCGTGCAGTGCAGTTAATGATGCCGAACATGCAGTTCTTACAGTTGTGCTACCTTTATTAGCGTAAACTAAAGAATCTCGCATATGAAGCTTACCTAGGACCAGTTATGTCAAGCTCATACGAAAGCCTGTTGGAAATAACAAAATCACCCGGCCCTGACATCCGATATTGCCCATAAGCTTGATTCTCCCTCGTGGTCATCTCCATCCAGTCTTCTCCAAAGTTACCAACATAGCAACCTATGCATTGGCCTCTATAGTTTGTTTCTCCAGCATCTTCGAGGCACTCTCTCGATACCTCCATAAACAGTCTCTGCTCGGGGCTCGCTTGCTCCACTTCCGATTTGGGCATAGAGAAAAACGATGTATCCAAAGCTCCAAGATCTTCGTCAAGGAAGTACCCGTATTCAGTAGGAACTGTTGTGGGTTTTCCGGATGAGTCATGAAAGGCGGAGACGTTGTACCGTGAGTCCGGAACTCGGGAACGTGCGTCGCGACCTTCAAGCAAGAACTCCCAGTATTGCTGCGGCGCTTTTAATCCTCCGGGAAGGCGTAGCGCCATCCCGCATATCGCGATGGGGACATTGGTGCTGGTAGTGACATCGTCCTTTCGTGTGAGGCCGTTCACAAAAGTACCGTTTGTTGTGACGCCGTTGGTATATCCATCACCATGAGACATTTTTGATGGTGAACATCAAAGGAGCGAAGAAGAAGGATTGAGAGGTGCACTGTATGCACAGAGCTTTCTAGCGAAATCTAGGGGTTGACCGTATAGTGCACGTTGCTTAGGGTCGATCAAATCGATCTATATGGTGCTAGTCTACCGCACCAGCGTCAGCGGCAGAGGACAGCAATTTTGCAGGTAAAGAGTGTAGTTGAACAGGCTCAGACAGAAACAGCAAACACAATAATAAGGGGAGATTTCAGCCTCCACGAGTCAAGATACAAAATGCCATGGCAATCAGCCATCATCGACAATGACGGAACACATGTGAAACTAGATTGGGAAGCTGAGAGCTTTGATGGCAATTCGTGGGCGTACACTACTCACAAGGGACTTGTACAAGGATCCTCGGAGACCGAAATGCTTATTACAGGGGTTTATACGAGATCTGGTAAGGTATTTGTTTCTTTTCGAAGATCTGATTATTAGGGCTCAGGCCACCAGGGGCATCCTTCTCGTAGCCTCTCACTCAGCCGCCCAGAGCATCAAAGGAAGATATACATAGCCGCGGCCCGCGGAGCTATTTCCTTTTACAATCACATTGCACAAAAAATTCTCAAAAATAAATTGGCAACTTCATTTTTCAGAGCATCCTCGGCTCATATTCTTTGTAGCTCAATATCGCTCAAAGTGGCGTCCCTCTTCACTACGCTAGGAACTTTCAACGGCTCGCTTCCAGCATCCATTCGGATATTTATGAATTCTGGCGGCTCTCTATTCGTTTCCCTACTGGGTAGTGGGCTCCCACTCGCTTCCCCGTCCGCTCCTGCGATGATATTATCCTGGCTAATTCCCCTCCTTGCTGTTTTCCATCGCCCACTTCTGTTCGAGCTTGCATTTCCGCTGTCGTTTCCGCTACCGCTACGAGTGCTCCGAGATCGTAGAGAGGATATACGGGAGAGAATAAGGTGGCCCTTGGCTTCTATAAACTTGGGTATGACCAACATGCAAATGACGCAAAGACCAAGAGCGATCTCAGCTGCAGACCACATTCCAACCCAGCCAATGTTGTACGCTATATCGGAGTCGGCGTTGGGCATTCGAAGGAGGTACATAACCACAAAGACATTCGTTATAACGGCGCTATCCCGAATGTTTAGATTAGTGTACGAACAATGGAATAAAATGGCGATGCACTTACAGGGCTCCGGTCCCGAAAAGCGCACATATTCCCAGTTTCTTCTTGAATTCAATGTTCAATCCCCATACTGTGCGCGTGGGCATAAGTAGGATGATCAGATCGGAGAGAACGTTGAAAACGCAAGTGACCAAAATAAGCGTGTTGTTGTCCATACACTTTCCAGGGACTAAGTCGTTCCAGATCTTCTCCCGTGGACTGCAAGTCCATATTGTTACACAAGTATTCGCGAAGTAAAACATGACGCTGATGACTATCATGATTCTTGATCCGATGCTAAGAAAGGGATTGACGGAGCTGGTCGGCGCGAGTAGGTAGATGTACTGGAGCAGAATTGCGGCCTTCACGAGTGCCATGCTGGGACCGTAGAGAATCTGGTTAATATTCATGTACTACGCATGACATGTTAGCAATCGAATCGAAGCATGGAACAGGCACATAATACGTATATCACCATGTTGAAGTCCTTGCGCTTCAGATTCCATTGATGTACCCCAGCGCCAAAATCGAAAAACTTTTTGCCAATGACTACGAGCGCGATGAAGATAATGAACGCGACGGAGGAAGCATCTACACCAACACAGTTAATACAGCAACTTCAAGCGACGAAATACCCAAATGCAATTCTGAGACTCACAGTCAGTCATATCAGTCTTCCTCACGATGCGCAACCTCGTGTAAAGCCGCAGTGAAAGCAGCAGCCCAGGAACTACAATACACATGACGGCGGCAAGATAGTACCATCGCATCGCCTCGGGGCTAGATGTTACTAAATGGCGCTCGATACCATTCGGTGGGTCCATCGCGGGCAGCTCAAGCAACTCTTCCATAGTCGCCATCTTTGCGACTCGATTCGGTGGGCGCGCGCCTACTATCTGATCCTTTCGTAGGGCTGTCGATGCGTATCGACGATTCGAGGAAAAGCCATGAAAGGGTCCCTCCCGGAGGGTGAAACAGCTGAGAAAATGGCAGGTACAGGATTATTTACTGTACATGTGAAACGATTGTCTGCCGTCCTCACCGTCCTTGCTTTCGGGGTTCGTGCGTTGGTACCAAGCCTCCTTCGGTTCAAGACTCTTGATATGCACTTCCGGATGCCTGATGGAGTTTAGTGATGTTCCTCTGCCTTTCAAATCTAGTCTAAGCACTTGTCGTACGCAGTCCCGGGTTCTGACAAGTATTTAGGTCCGCGGGATTGCTTATCGCAAAGTCTACTAAATAGAGCTTTATGTCTTCCCCACGCTTGGACTTCCCCCAGGAAATGTGTTTAAGGTTTTGTATGGCAAACGGCCCTTTTCTCTAGTGCCCGGAGTACACGCTACCATTTTGAGTATCTAACGAGGAGGGATAAAAGATTCGCGAAGTGGCATGCCGGATACGGCGCACATCATTTGCCGCCGGATCCGAGCTTTTCGGAAGATTGAGGCGAACAACGTGACAAGACTAGGATGTTATAATTGGCAGGCCATAAGGACTTTTTGGGACCATCGGGCGTAATCTAAGATGATCCACCCTGCACATGCGCGTGGGTATCCTAGATTGTACAAGCAATACGAGGACCCATCGCAGGCAGTGTTTGAGCCACGCATTGCACTCACAACGCTTCGAACACCTTTCTCCTCACGACTGTAATTCTATCAGAGGTTCAAGTAGGATACTAGGAGAGCATTTCTATAAAATATTTCTACTATTATTTCTCTAACTCTACTATTTGAGAGCATAAGTTTTTTTTACAGATATACTGCAGATACTATAATGTTTCGTGGGTATGGGATATATTAACACCAACGCGCCAAGATGATTGTAGACAGCACTGTGGGTTGTTCAAAAATCCCAGCCTTCGCCCTTAACCTTCTTCATCCGACTGATCATTGAGCTACCCTTCGGTTTGGGTACCAACAACATACCCGGCTTTACTTCTGCACTGTCTACCTCTTTCCCTACAGGTACATATGTGGCGTCAGCCATACCGAATGGACGCATGTTGTGGTAGATAGTTTCCCAATGGCCTTTTGGAGCATGATAACACTCGTGCATCATGCCCATGTATGGGTATTTCTTGGCGTTGTATGCATCCCATCCCTTACGGTGCTCCGGAGACTCGGCAAAAGCCTGTAGGCCGGCCAGATCTTTCCAGTAAGTGAGGAGTACTAACGTTGTTGATTCTTTGTCAGACATGTCGAAAAGAACGTCGGAGGAGCCGAGATCTGCTGGGTGTTACAGTGGAACCAAAATATTGTGAAGCGGCGGCTTACAGCTGTACTTTGCTTTGTTCCTCTCTGCTTCGCGAAACATGTCTTTGAAAGTAATGTCCAGTTCTGCGAACCCAGGCGCCAGTTTGCCGAAAGGACTGTGTTCTATCAGCCACAGTTACTCACTTCAAAGCCATTGCACTACTTCAACTTACTGATTATACCTCGCGCTCAACACAAACATAACCACGCCATCATTAGTATCCGTTCGTTTCTCCCCCTCCGGCTCTTCAAATCTCGTCGTGAACCGTCCTGAATTGATACCCATATTGTATCCTTTTTTGCCAGTCAAATCCAACCGTCGAAAATCATATGCAGATCTCAAAAATCGATATGCCAGCCACCCCAGCGGCAGTAGAGCGCTGACACGCGGGGGTAGCCAATATGAAATCACCATGTGCAGCGCTGCACCTAGCGATAACCATGTTGTGAGCGAGAAGTCACTATGCTCCAAGAGATCCTTGAATTGAGAGGAGATTTCTGATGGGCGATTGATCAGGAAGTCCCAAAGAGACGTCATTCTGAGTTTGAGGTTGTTTTGTTTAGAGTAGAATGAATGGGAAGGGGAGAGGCGTGCGTGAGATGAGGATGTGTTTCATGCGGCACAGCATGGCAGGGTGGTGTAGAGGAAAGATTCCATCCAACCACCCTTAAGCGTTACTTTGGCCCCCTTTGAGACCTTGACGATTGCTTGGTATTTGTTTGGTATAGTCACTAGAACATATCAAGAGGTACTAAATATTTAAAACGATTCTACAGTCCTCACCCTAATCACCAATCCCCACTAACACTAGTCCTTATCCAACTACCCTAACTGTACTTGACCTAGCAAATAATGCTGAGGTATTCAAGGGGGATTATTTACCACTTGAGGGAGGTCTATGTTACGTTCCCCCCAGGATTTCAGAGCAACTGGAGGGGTGGAAATAGGCAGTTAGTGGCAATGGGTGCCGGCTTATAACCAATCCATCCCAAACCCGCCACCGCCAATCAATAACCTCTCTTGTACGCCCACAAGTGATGACTCTCAGAAATACCCGTCCTGAACAATCTGCCACACTCTATCAAAACAGCTTGCTTTCTCTAGCCTCGCACTGCAAGTTGAGATAATAGACATTCTACACCTATTTCCGGCAGCGCTAGCTATTCATTCCAAAATTGATTTCGTGATCTCCTTTCCTACTTTGTTGTGTGTCGATTTTCGCCCCTAAAAACATCCAACGCCTTCATCGAAACCCAAAAAATCAGGAAAAGAAAAAGAAGGCAAAGAAAGAAAAGAAATGGATGTAGGACCCTACCTCAAAGGCTGGTGGGAAGCCCAACAACTCCGCGCCCCAAAAATGCGCCAAACCAACGCAGACCCATTCCATCGCAATTTAGAAGACGCCCTCGACACAAAACGCAAACAAACAAACCTCTACAGCATCCTCCCCTGCCCGTGGAAAACCGGCGCCGCCATCGACTTTACCTCCAACGACACCCTCTCCCTCGGCGCCAGCGGCGCCTTACGTCGCGAATTCGACCAAGAAATGGCCTCGCTATCCGACTTACCCATCGGCGCCTCCGGGTCGCGCATCGTCGACGGCAACAGCGACTACATGGAGCTCGTGGAACGCGAGGTCGCGGCTTTCCACAGCGCCGAAACCGCGCTTGTGCTGGCGAGCGGTTTTGAAGCGAATATTGCGATTTTCTCGGCGATCCCAAGACCGGGGGATGTTATTGTTTATGACGAGTATGTGCATGCGAGTATGTATGATGGGATGGAACGGACGCTGGCGGTGGAGAAGATCCCGTTCAAGCACAACGACGCCGAGTCGCTGCGACACGTGCTGGAGGATCTGGTGGATACGAATCCGCTGATTCGGCAGGGGAAGAAGTGCGTTATCATCGCTGTCGAAAGCGTGTATAGCATGGACGGCGATGTGAGTCCGTTGAAGGAGTTGGTGGATGTGGCGAAGGAGTGTTTGCCGTTGAGGAATAAGGCGTTTATTGTGGACGAAGCGCATTCGGCTGGGTTGATGGGGCCGAAGGGTGAGGGGTTGGTGAGTTTGTTGGGTTTGGAGAAGGATGTGGAGGTTAGAGTGCATGCTGTGTCTAAGGCGATTGGGGTTTCGGGCGCTGTGGTGATGGGGAGTCAGACGATACGCACCGCGCTGGTGAATCTCGCGCGGAATATTATTTTCTCGACGGCTCCGTCGCTGCCGGTGATGGCTGGTATAAGGGCGAGTTACAACATCATGAAACGTGGGGGGACGGAACAAGTAAGTCTTATACAAACCCAATATAGTCTCTCCTCGTATACAATCAAGGCTTCTAACAACACAGAACCTCCGCAACCTCCAAACCCTAGTCCGCCACTTCCACACCCTCATAACCTCACACCCCAGCTACTCTCGCGCCCTCGACTCCTCCATAATCGCCATCCCCCTCTTCGACGACTGGGACGACCGCTCCTATCAAACCCATGTCATCCCCATCTGGACGCCGCACCAGGACTACCTCTTTCTGGCGTACCACCTCAACATGCGCGGCTTCTCCGCTTTCCCCGTGTCGTATCCCGTGGTGCCGAAGGGTGAAGGAAGGGTCAGGATCGCGTTCCATGCGGACAATACAATCGAGCAGGTTGAGGGGCTGGTGGGGGCTGTGATGGAGTGGGCGGAGGAGATGTTGGGGATTGAGGAGAGTGGGGTGGAGGGGTTGCCGGAGGCCGCGAGGGCGGTGGTGGGGAGTTTGGATGAGGTGGAGGCGGTGGGTGGGTAAGGAATCTCTCCTTGTGTATAGCAATATGTGGATATGTGCGTTTTTAGGTGAAAAGGTGAGAAAGGTGAATATCGATCTCCCCCATTCATGGCAACCAAACATACGAAATGCTGTGAACGAACAGCAAAAGAGCATACACGTACAATAAAAAAAATACAAAAAAAGAAGGCAGTTGCTCGAAATCGATAGAAACTCCCGTATTTCTTTTGAGGGAAAAGACTAGTGTCTCATCCAACTGTTGAATTTCATATATCTTCCAATATATATAGTGAGTGGTTGAACAGTTGATTGAACCTTTCAGCTAGTATACACTTATATATTCGCTTTTAAATAAGCTAAACTAGCCTGATTCTTATTACCTCTCTAATACCAACGCTCAATATCCCTAGACCTCCTTGCCTCTCCCCCTCCATCCCTTGCCCTATTGGTATGCTTCCTCACATATGTATACGCTTTCCTCCCATGGTTCCTTGGCATCCGTTCATCATCATACCTATCTCCAGGACTACCCTTTGGAAGATCGGGATAATTCTCATCGTCGCTGTCGTCCGCTACACCTCGATGCGTTCTCGTTCTCCGAAGTATAGGTCTATTGCCACGTCCCCTAGGTCTGGGAACATACCAATCATCGTCCTCGTTGGCCCTCCTGGTGCTTTCATACAGTCTCTCTCGTACGACGTATGGACTGTCTTCGTATTGATTTTCCTTGGTGCGTTCGTGGAGGTTTCGAAGTGTGGCTTCATCGAGATCTTGCTTCACGATTATGTAGTTGCTGTCTTTTTTGTCTGGCTCATATGGCACGCCGAATTCGGCCAGCGTCTCAGGGGACAGATATTTGCGGTGCATACGTATTTTTGTGAGTTCCTGTCGATAGTGGGCCCTATATTATAGGTTACGGGGTTAGTCTAATGCAAGTAGGAATAATGTGAAATGGCAAAACGCCAGGGTATGTGGTGTTCGGATATTCCCTCACACCCGGAAGATACGTACGGGGACGGTGCCATAGGAATAGGTCTGGCATGAGGCACAGACCGAGTTTGGTTGTACTCCTGGTCGCGATAGTCCAAAGTTCTATCACGAAGATATTTAAGTTCCATCTTTCGCTTCGTTAAATCGTCATATCTGTCCGGCCCAAGACTAGAAGGCTCCTGGAACTTCAGGGTACGGAGCCCTGAACGAGGTTCAGGCGCAGGTACGTATGGGCTAGAAGTTGTGTTGTAGATAGTCACATTGGGTGCAAGGGGATGAACACGATCGTTCTGGCCGTATGAAAAGCCACTATCGGTCGGTATCCGGTATGGAATCCCGTACTCTGCTTCCTCCGCCAACCTTTGGTTTGAATTCAACGTGGTCGAGCTACCCAGCATTGCACGTTTACGCCGAGCCGCCAGGTCTCCACGCGTGGGGATATCAAGTGGTTGCTTTCCAGTTAAAGTACGGTACGCGGAGGAGAAAACATCGCGCAGGTCATCGCCGTTATATGCGACGAAGACAACGGCACCCATAACAACTACCGTCAAGGGAATTGCGATTTCCCAGAACAAAACTTGACTGTTTTCCATATCTCTAATGTCGGAGGTATTCATGCCCAGGTAAGACGTGATGAAGGACAGCGGGAGGAATATAGCCGTCACAACGGTAAAGACGAAGATGGCTTTGCCGTGGTCTTCTTCGTTGATTTCGGCGCTTTGCTTTGCGGTATCCGAGAGTGGGTCGCAGCGGAGGTATTCTTCGATAAGGTCTTCCTTCGTCATATCAAGATTTGAAAGGCAAGAATCCAGAACTGAATATTCCAAGGGAAACATGATACGTCGGGACGGAAGAAGAGCGCTCTGAGTGGGGTAAGTGACATCCATGAGTACCTTGATATAATTCGAAATCTGGCGTGTTTGCCATGATGTGATTTTTTGGAGAATCTTGATCTCCTCTTGGACAAGTTTTATGGAGCGAAGAAGACGTTTTCCAGGGCGGTGGCTGACTTGAAATTCCTAATCAATGTCAGTAAAATTGTGGCGGTAGCAGGAAGACCTCGCTTCTGGTTTTACGTACGATCGTCAAGAGGTAATCATCATACATATCCGCAACCGTCATGCCGTTGTCCAAGGGCTTCACAATCAGCTTTCTCATGAGCCAGCTACAAATGTATTGTGGGCTTAGAGAAAGACGTTCCTCGGTTGCTTTAGGAGTTTTGGAGCGTGCCATGTTGCAAAGATCCTCACGGGCCTTTAGTAAGGGACTCTCTGCGTCGTAACTGAACCGCTGTAGTATGTCCCAGTTGTTCTCAAGTTTGTACGTCTTTGTACCTTCTGCAGACTTCCCAAGATCCTTGTCCATCTTAGCGTCTTTTTCGATATAATGCAGACTCCGTTCAACAGCAAAGTATAGGATCACCAACTGATGGAATGTTTCCAAAAGTTTCCGGGGAAATGTGTAGAGAGAAGATAATTCTCCATCCTCATTGCGCACTCCATCGGCGAGCTCCTGAAGACTGTGAAAAAGACGGCGAGCTTCTTTGATGGCTGCATGTAGAACGGCAGAAGCACTGTATACAGTAGACTCGATGACCCACTGGTCTCCATTGGTAATCCATTCTCTAAGTTCCTTTGTTTCATTTGTATTTGGATGGAGTTGAAGGCTTGAAGGTTCCTGATTGGCGGAATTCTCTGCGAGATGAGTACTGCGTAAATGCTCAAGGGCATCGTTCAGACTTTCAAACTCATGATACTGGCATTCACGACAGCTTTTCACAGTTGCGGCAAAGTCTTCTTTGCCTTTAGGGTCGGGCAAAGGGATGCTAGCTCGTCCTACGCGAATCCGCCACGAGCGATCTCCAGATAATCGTGGTCTCCACTTGGAATCAAGATACTCTTGTGAATTGGCCTCGCAAGCTTCCATTTGGGACAGTCTTTCGACCACGTGCACAAGATTTGTTAATGAACCCCAGAGTTTTCGTAGCAAGATATTCTTATCCATGTTGGACACAAACAGCTTGATTGTTCCACAGACGACATCGACAAATGCATCCGTCTTTTGAGCAAGTTTCGAACGATATTTCTCAACGTACCGTTGGTGGAAAGAGATGTGCAATGATTCTTCATTTGTAATGCTTGGCGGCTTAACGCGTGATTGAACCACGTGCAGAAAATCGGCGAACTTGACTTCCGGGAGTCCTTCGTAGTATGTAGAAGATGTAAAGGTTTCGTCTACGGGGCCTATTGTGGTACGTTTGAGAAGACCAACATCGATGATATCCCTTTCGACTCTTGTTAAACAACGCATTGGTCGATCTGCGTCCGCAGGCATGGTGTCTTCTGCGCCGCTCCTTTCGTTGCTTGCAGTAGGCCAGTGAAAGAAAGGTGGAAGTAAGTCTGGAACAGTGGACAGTCCGACTGGCTGGAGATCTTCCAGTTTCAAGTTTTTATCAATCTCGTTCAATTCCCAGTCATTAGTGACGAACATGTCAATAAACATGATGTTCTTTTGAGATATAAACAATGGCCATATTGCGGGTGTCACTTTTCTCAATCCGTTTTGTGTATCGGTGAGCAACTGTATACTGTCCAAAGCCTTCCCTGGTAAAAATGTCAATTCGCGTAGTTTCCGTTCCATCTCAAAGTACGTTCGACACTCGTCACGCTCGTAAATAAGAGCGCGCTTGTCCCAGTCTGTAAGTCTGATCGTCGTTGTTTTGTTCTCTTTCATGTTCAGACTGAGCTGTTTAGTGTCGTCTGGAACCACGATCATAGATTTGTTGAGTTCGGAAGACAATTTTCGATACCCGCACGTTACTACAGCCTGCGACCCAATATTCATGATCCACAATGAAGGGACATGGATCAGGCCTGCATTACGTCTGTTACCGAACTTTCTGAAAGCTTGTTCCTCGTCTCTATCATGTACCGGTTTGTCGGGATAATATGCCTGCATTAGAGTTCTCGGGGGATACAACTGATCAGCCAGCGCAGACGGCGGATCAGAAGCATTGAAAATGTCGAAATAAGGGACACAGGAGAATATGACAGATTGGAGATCGTTGTGGTTGGAGGACTCATCGGACTCGTCAGCGCGCAACACTGTCCCAGGCTCTACAAACATTCCATTTAAGTACGGTTTGAGAATTTTTTTTTCTTCGAGTTTGAGGAAAAGCCTTTTGATAAGATTCTGCATGCGAGCGGATAAATCTGGAACTCCAAGACAGGCGCTCTGGTTTTGAGTCATCAGTCGGTCACAAAAATGTCCAGGATACACTATAACGAACCTTGAACTGAACCCAATCTAGGTTTTCAGCATACAGATGATACCATCGGATGGAAACATTAGAAGACGGGGTAGAACTTTCCGGACCAGCAAGCGTATGGATTTCAATCGAGGACAGACCATTCGTTACAACGTTCATTGCTCTAGTGATCCTATATGTCTCAGTAGTCATTGTCGGACGATCCGGAGGTTTCCTGGGGACATCGCTGTTGCTACTCATTCCCTGTTCTTGCTTTCTGGGTGGAATCGTCCAGTGAATATCGACGGTGAAGGACAGCTCGTTCCCCTCATCGTCAATCGGTAACGGCACGTCGCGAATACGCTCGGGTGGAGGAGTGGGCTCGGAATCGCTCTCCTCAACTTCCTCTGTATGTGTAGTCTCTTCATCGACCGAATTACCTTCCCTGGCTGATATCACCCTAACTGGCACTGGCTCGCTCACATATCCAGCGTCTCGTGATTGCCTGCGAGAAAATTCAACGTCATTCCGTCCAACATCAAAATCGTCCCGAACCACGCTCGCTCGCCCAACACGCCTCACAGACGGCGACGATTCTCTATATTTCATGTGCCTAGGCTGCCCCGGTGTGATCTTAAACACTTCACCGGGGTGGATGGACGAAGTCCAAACACTTGGTAGCACTATGATATCAGTCGGTGATCGATATACATCAAATGATCCTTCTTGTATGGCTTCTATATGATCGGAATTCTTCTTGAAGAAGATTTCGCATACCACCCCGCTGAATGACTGCAGTATAACCTGATGAGTAACAATGATCACAAGAATAGGAAGACCTTGTTAGCATATGCAAATTACTTACAAGCCAATCCTTCCCCACCTCCCACGGCACCACATATTTCCGGCCCTCGTCATCTATAACGTAGATGACTTCCCTATCGCTCACACTCGATGGGTCTGGTGAGTGACGCGATGGCTGTGGTTGCGTGTCGGAAGCTTCTGACCCTGCCATGAATTATACTCGCTAAATTAAGGGGGTAGGCGCGAACACGGGAACGGAAACGGAAACGGTGCAGGAAACGGTGCAGGAAACGGTGCAGGAAACGAACGCGCAAAAATCCTCTTCTCTGGCTGCATCGGACGGTAGACTGAAGAGGAGGGAGGAATCAAGAAAGAAAAATGGAGAGATCATGTTTTTGGCCCCAGTGTATGCCCCAGAGTCAGCCTCATGCAGGTCATATGCCGGGTAAGGTTTGTGCTTGTCCGTGTTAGGAGGAGGTGGAGTAAGCGGGTATTCTAGGTTTGGGGAGCTGGATTATTATCTCAGCCGCATCACCGACGAAAAACACGAATACTTACATATGGATGAACGAGTGAAAGATGATTTTCATATCATCGCTGAGTGTTATGAAGCGTATCTTGTTGTATCTAGTGCTTGTAGGGCGGATAGAATTTTTGCATCCGCGTAGGTGAGGACTTCATACTATTCACCATCTGATTAGAGAACTAGACTCAGGGCGCTTCCACATTATACGACACATAGCACGGTTGGTCCTTTACGAAAAAATTTATCTCCGATGAAGCTTGTCTGTTTGGTGTGGAGTAGAACAATCCTAAAGAATGCATATAAACATGGACTAGGCTTCATATGGTAAGCCCCGTCCACCGAAAAAAGTCTGCCATCTGTAGAGTAAAACCTTGGAAAGACTGAACCACCATGCATTATTGTGACTATATATTATATTTTGTAACCAGTTCCACCATCAAATCAGCTCAAGGACGTGTGGCCCAATGGCAAGGCGCTTGACTACGATCTTCTCAAGAGTAATCAAGAGATTCCAGGTTCGACCCCTGGCACGTTCACTTTTTGCAAATTCGACTCCAGGCTTCTTTTTTTCCAGGCTGTTGTTATGCTATCTATCCAGTAGCATCTGGTGGGGCGGGCGGACGATGGCCATTGTATCTTGCCTTTTATTTTTATTTTTCCACCGTTGGAACAGTGCGAATAAATTGCACTGCTTTTTTCTTTGCTCGTTTCACTGGCCATGTCACTGTGTACGCGTTTTCTATCCAAGAGACTTGAGATGGGTGGGGTCCATAATGGGTGCGAGGGCAGGCGGGAGTGTGATTGGAGAAGATCGCCACAGACCCTGCAGTGGCGGCGTGGCGCGGCATGGAGCAAAACGAAACGCGCATCTCTGCCTGTCTTTCACTCGCTGCCTTTCCACCTCCAACGCCGTCATCCCTCCCTCCCTCCCTCCGGCTCGTCGCTGCCTTCGCCAACTGACTACATTCCTTCCACCTCCCTAGCACGCCTGTCGCACTGGCCCTTGCCAATCATCGCTCGCCTCGTTCGCCCGCTCCGTTTCTGTCTCCCCACCTATTCCTATTATAACTCCACCAAACCGCTGCCTATGCCGCTACCCTTTCCAGCAACCATACCCTCTCTACCCCCCTTATCTTTACAGCCCCATCTTCCCTCGACATCATGATTCCCAACTTCAAGCCGCAACTGATCAAGAGACGGTCGGGCCCTCCGCCTGTCAAACCCACCCCAGGCAGCAAACCCCCGCAGAATGGCAGCACGCGACCTACGCCCGTCGCACCTCCGAGTGATCGCTTCAAGCTGACGGCCTCGTCCAAGCCGCGCACCGCTTCACCCGCCGCTCGCACAGAGTCCTCCCGATATCTATCACCGCCGCGTCCACGCGCTCCCGTCCGGAAGCGCAAAGTGAGCCCGAGTGCGGCTATTGTGTGGGATACCGACAGCGATGAGGATAGTGATGGGAGCGAGGACTCGAGCGCCCGCAAGAGGGCAAAGACTAGCAGTAGTATGGAGCCTCCCTCCCTCCAGCGTGGCTTGAAGCCTGACTACAAGCGGCGCATCCGTTTATACCCTAAACCTTCGGACCCTCCTGCCAAAGAGAAGAATGACGGGGACGGACCCATCCAACCGGCGCGCCTTATTCACAGTCAGGATCTAACTAGCGGGGACTGGGCAAAGCATTACAAGTCTGCTTTCCCTGCACTTGACAAAAATCTTGTTGTGACCTTGCAATATCCCAGTCCCGGGAAACCCGAGAGATTCGAGCTCATTTCTCCCCCGCAGGGCTCCGACGATGTCAACCCTCTCGACGACATCTACTATACTATAGAAGAGATCATCCAGAACTACATTCCCGCCCAACTCGTCGAAGACAGGAAGCTCTCCCACGAGGCCGACGGTATCGTGCGCCGTCTGAAGCGGGCTGCCTTCAAGAAACAACCCGAGGAATTCCAGAGTGTGCTGGGAGAGTTCAACACCATAATAAAAGACAACCTAGATGGCATATCAGATGAGATAGACAGCATGCACGCTCTTCCCCTTAGTCTCGTCAACCGGATAACAATACAAGTCTATCAACGGACTGTCTCCTACCGATCGCATCAACTGCGTCAAGTCAAGAACAAGGAGACCACATACGGGGAACTCAAGCCGCGATTTGCGCACAAGATCTTCGAGCAGACAAACCTCAACTCGCAGTCCGTGTTCGTCGACCTGGGCTCGGGTGTTGGCAATATGGTCCTTCAAGCCGCTCTCCAGACGGGCGCTGAGTCGTTCGGCATCGAGATCATGAGCACGCCTGCCCTGTTTGCACTGGACCAAGCCTCTGAACTTCGCGCGCGTGCAAGATTGTGGAACATCTCCATGGGCCCGATCACGCTTAAGCACGGTGATTTCCTCGACAGCCCGGAAACTGATGAGGTCCTGAGGCGTGCCGACGTCGTTCTCGTCAACAACAAAGTCTTCCCCCAAAACATCAATTTCACCCTACTGAACAAGTTCCTCGACCTGAAACCCGGCGCGAAGATTGTGAGCTTGGCGAGTTTTGGCGCTGGCGCCGGCAAGCAGGGGTCGCGCAACGAGAATAATATTTTCAACATCTACGAGGAGGAAGTGTTTGAGTCTGGCTCTAATATGGTCAGTTGGACCGATGCGAGCGTCGAGTATTTCATCGCAACCAAGGGATGTTAGCGTCATGCCCTGTTGAGGCCCGAATGTCGTTTGCGTGCGTGTGCAGCATTGGGAGGAGTTCTTCGAAGCGTTGACAGCGCAAGCGTATCGAAAAATTGACGACGATAAGCAGTAGCATTAGCGGGATGGAGTTTTCTTTTTACATACGAAGTACGACTTGACCATTCGCTTTGGTAGACTGGAGAGATAGAGAGAGAGAAAGCAGATTGGGAAAAGATAGAATGTGTGTTTGGGAATTAGCGGAAGCGTGGGCGTATCCTTGGACCTTCGTTCATCCCTTCGGACGTTTTGTTTCCACTGGGAAGGTGGAGGATCTTCTCCTTTTTCCCCTCTTGAAGGGAGCTTCTTCTTTTTACGCTTCGGCGTAGGTTGTATAGTATTATTCCCCCTTGTTTCTTTGGGAGCGAACGAGCGAGCGGCGAGTTTGGAGTCAATACCCCCAACACCACACACCCCACACCCAACTAGCAAAACTAGCCTTGTAGATAGGCATCCATACATATATGGATGAACGACAGGCGAGAAATGAAAAAAAGATCTAAGAGAAATGTGTGGATCTACAACTGGGCGTAGTGTGTTTGTTAACACTGATGGTCTTTTTTTTCTCTCTCTTTTTGAAAAGGTTTCATCTGTGTCGTGTCGATGATATTGCGGGTCATGTATTCATTCCACTCTTCTACAATAATAACGATTGACTTTATATATGTGTTTGTGTGTGTGTGTCTCGCTGTGTTATATGGATTTTCCCTAAGTATGTATCCAACGCAGTGCAGGGAGGGAGTGAGTGAGTAGGGTTTCGTTCGTTCGTTCATGCTTGTACTTACTTACTTACTTACTTACTTACTTACTTACTTACTTACTTACTTACTTACTCACTCACTCACTCACTCACTCGAAGATATGTATGTAGATATGTAGTCGTGGACGTCACCATATGGACGGACCTCTCGGGTCACCTAGGACCATGACCGTCAGTCTCATATGACGCACTTGACTTTCTTTTTCTGTGAAATTTTGGTCTTGAAAGGTGGTCTGCCTTTTTTTTGGTTCTTACTTTTAGATCTTGTTTTTGTTGAGGTAGAACCCCTCCTAATCGTTCATCAAAAAAAAAGTAGATATGTACATGAGCGAGAAAAAGAGAGGGAGGTGTATACGTACGTAACGTATACGTGTCCGTGAGTTTTTTTTACGGGTAAGTGAGTAAGTAGCCTACTTCCCTCCACCAAAACGAAGGAGTTTAGGGAGTTGAAAGGATGAATGGACGGATGGATGGAAGGAGGAAGGTGGGTATGAGATAGATGGGTGAGTTTTTTTGTAGTGTGATGATGATGGCTTCGGTTATATTCATAGGTTGGGTTACCTGGTCTAGTGATGGAGACTACGAAGTATGTAGTTGGAGCTGGAGTTGCGCCGTCTCGTTTGTTCAACAAGATGATGGAGAAGAGTGGAAGGGATGGGGTTTATTGGTCAATTAGTTGGCCGGTTGGTTGGGGTATACCTATAGACAGTGGGGACGATGTGTATTCTAGTGCTAGCTACCTACAGTGGTGTATTTTCACGGATGTCTAGGTACTGTGTCTGCTACGGCTGTTGTAGTCGGGGGAACAGTGGAGAAGGTGTGTCATGATTATGTTATGGTGTCTATAAGGGCAGAAAAAAGAAAGAAGTAAAGAGAACTAGGTAGGTGGGGAGTTTTAGGAGTAAGAGAGGAGCTACACATGATGTCAGGTTGTGTACTTGTCGACAGTGTGTCAGTGAATGTCTGTGTCAGCCCATACTCGACTCGCACTCATCCCGAGGTCCGTTTCAGCAATATTGGCATTGGAAACACGCAAGGCAAGGGAAAAACAAAGAAGAGACGAGAAGAGGATTTTGATGTTGAGGAAAGACACGAGTCGTGGGTGTGTGGAGGTGCCCGAGCGGTCGGTTTCAGCCCACGTATTGGTCTCGGAGCCTAATTCGGCGACGTGTTGGCGTTTCCTTCGTCCTTTTTTGCCCATCTCGTCTCATCGCACGCTTACTCTTTGGGAAGACGAACGGCCAAGGAAGGAAGCTTACCGAGCCTAGCCCCAGAAGCCATCTAGGTAATTCAATCCTGCCATTACGTGTACCTACATAACTCTTCTACTTGGTGCTTGTAGAATGTACGTTGACAATATTGGTCGGAGAATACGAGAGGCCGTCGGAGCACTGCCACCGGTCCGCTTCAGCACGGGCTAGCCGAACCGTCGGAGCTGCACTGCACTGCACTGCGGCTCCAAAAAGCAAAAACTGCATCCGTCGTGGACCATGGGGCCAATCCATGCATGCCATCATTTCCAAAATCTAATCCAATCCATGATGAGATGAAGTATAATAGGACCAGGACATATGCTTGATGTTTTCTCTCCACCATGACGTTAAATGGAACCATGCGAGATTATTGGCAATGGAGTAATGGCAGGGATGGGTGGTGTTTGCTAGTGATCTGCCAAGTTGATCGCGTTATAGGGACGGGGCGTGTTTGCTAGTGTCTGGGATACGGCCAGGTTTCACATGGCCTCAGCAGCCAGCAGACGACTGTGCGCATTGGTTCGCGTCATGAGCCCAAGTTTCGTGTGCTGAGTTGAGGTTTTGCTCTCTGGCCCCAGGTGGTAACTGGAGACCTGAAGAGGACGGTGCATCTGCGGAGAGAGGGGCTTGGATTGCCGGCATACGTTAGACCATATGGACGGGACGAAGCGTGCTTTTGTAGTTGCAGCTTGTTGTTGAGACTTGTAGATGGCGGTAGAGCATGGTTGGTGATAGCAGGCCTGCGTAGAGAGAGGTGGAGTAGGTGGAGCAGCAGCGAAGCGAAGCGAAACAGGCCGATCTTTCGATAAATCCATCCATTCACTGCTTATGCTGATAATAATAACAACGGGGCACCGCTCCAACACGAACCATGACACCCACAAACGTGCACAAGGCAAAGGCAAGATGCTCCAGTCGCCCGTGCTGGCTGCTCCAGCCTGCCTGCTGGTTGGTGGGTCCGTCTGCCTTCGTCATGGAATCATTCCCATCACGGGCTGCCGTATCCTAACGTATCCGTGGATTTGTCTTGACTTGTTGACTTGACGTCTCCTCTTCGCCACCATCCTCTCTCTCCATTCTCCAAATATCACCGACCCCTCGGAACCTTCCTGTCTCTCCTCTTTTCCCCTCCATTCATCATCCCACCCACCCCCATCCTCGTTGCTTGTATCTCTTTTCCCCATACATTCGTTCCGTCGGGAGTGCATTGCACTGCATTGCATTGTACGCGCAAAAGAAAAAGAAAAAAGGGAAACTGCGACATCTTGTACAACTACCACTCGTTTATCTTGCCGTGGCGCTGATCCCGACCACTCACCTCAACTGCTGCGGGTGGCTGGAGTGGCCTCGCTAGGTAAGCACCACCTCTCTTTCTGTCCTGCCACCACCACCAATGCCTTTCTTCAGCCGCCTCCACTTGTTCCACTCGGTGCTGGAGCCCAAGTCACCTCATACTCAGCTGCCCATTCCCATTCCCACTGCCTGCTGCTTAGCCAGCCTGATGGATCAAATCATCTCGGCCTGTCCCCGGCCCTTTCGCTTTTACCTTTCATTCCAAATGCTATCCGTCACCAACTACTAATCTTGCATGGCTGCAGCTTTTGTTTGATTACCTTTGTTGAGGAGAGAGGGAAAGAATTACGACATCATCTGACCGTGCACAACCCACCGAAACCACACGTAACCTCCCATTCTTGGGCCGTTTGCCAGAACAACACCATGCTTTTCTTCCACCAATCCCTCCTTCTGGCATTGCCCCTGCTACGCACAGCAACCTGCGCAGACTCCCCAACACCAGCAACAGAGCAATCCAAACCAGCCCTAAAGGACATTCGAACACTGTATTCTTCTCCCAATGAGGCCTTCCAGGAGCTTCTAAACGCCCTGCCCGAGGAATCCCTCCACGCGGCTCTCCACTCCCTCGCTCACTTCCGCGAAGGCATCTTCGAATCCGACCGTCGCGGCGTCGCCTACGTGCACGATGAAAACCCTCCCCTGGCCACCAAGCTCATCGTCGAAGCCGTAAAGGATCTCAAGAAGAGACAAAATCCGGCCTCCAACGGCACGGCCACGACCAGCAGCTCAGGCGATGCACAGTCCACCAGCAACAACAATGCCCCCTCCTCTTCGGACGCCCCATCCCAAAGCTCTCAACCTGCTCCAAGCCCAAGCTCCCGCCCCAATGCCGTTCTGGTCCCCGTGGTCATCACCACAACCGACAACCAAGGCCGCACGAGCGTAGCCTCCAACGAGGTCCTCAGCCAGGCCACGGCCAGCGTCAATGTCGCCGTGACACGCACCGACTCGCAAGGCCGCACCACCACCGCCACAGAAACCCGCCCCGCCGTGGTACAAAGCACCACCGACTCGAGCGGGCGCGCAGTCGTTACCACCAAGCCTGCCGACTTCGCCCCTACGGTCAGCCAGGTCCTCACCTCCACCAACGAACGGGGCGAGACCTTCCTGACGACGTACACGCCTGCGGGCGGTCGCGCCAGCAGTGTGGTGCTCGTCACTTCGACTGGCACCGATGGCAAGCCGACTACCATGACGAGTTTTACGTACGTGGAGGCCGGCAAGGCGACTGGGAGTGCTGCCCCTTCGCCGAGTAACAACAGAGGCCAGCCTGGCCTGCAGCAGGCGGGTGCTGAGCGGTTCGGACGTGTGAATGCTGCTGTTGTGGGTGGTTTAGCGGGTGCGGTAGCTCTGCTGATGGTGTAATGAGGAAGATGTGGAGTCCCTTTGATCGAGCGCACCGAGGTGGAAGAAGAATAAAAATATGAGACTGAGGAAGAATGTCGACGTTGTCCACTGAGCACAACACCCACATCCCATACCAAAAAACCCGGTCCGAACAAAAATCGATACATAATAAGCAACCAAGCCAGATTGAAGCAGCAACGAAAAGAGGCCCCCCCAAAAATGAAACAGCAACAGCAACAGCACATGAGCCAACTCCAAATCCCATTGAAACCCGCAAAAACCCCTTTTCACGACTCTCCTTCTCATCAAAAACACGCATTATTCATCTCACACCATGTTTTCTTCCCGTTCAAAAAGATACCAACGACGCTCCTTTTCCTGCTCATCATTTTTTGGCGCATACATATGTTTAGACTTTTTTTTCCAGGCATCATTGTACGGGCGGGCGGGAGTTTTTGCTGTTTTTTTGCGGATCGGATAGGGTGGTTTCTGACTTGGACCTAGCTGTGTTTATTGGAAGCATGGTTTACATTATCCAATGCAACAATTTACGTATGTATATATTTTTTTTAAATGGCGTGGGCGTATCATTGTTCTGTGATCTTTATCTTAACTGACGCACTTTTCTTTTGCTCTCTCTCATCCGTCCCGTTCCCCTCCCTTTTCCCCCCTTATTCGCTTTATCTTTTTCTTTCCTCACCAACTACACAACTCCACCCAAGCCATCTTCCCACACCACATAACGTACCAACTCTTAACCTTTCAAATCCTCTTTCTTCTATCCATTCACCTTATCTGCTTTCTGCTTAGTTTAGTTCGCGTTCAAGTGAAATAAGTTGGTGTATAGGTAGGTAGGGTGATAGTAAGCGTTCTTTTTTTTTTCAACTCCATATGCATAGGTATACATATATATGTATGTATGGTAAGAAAGGAAGGAACGAAAGGGGGGGGGCTTGGGTTTACTATGTACATATGTTACCTTTTGGTTGTCCTGTCCCATAGGTAAGGAAGGAAGAAAGGAGAGAAGTGACGAAAAGGTAGGTAAAAAAGGTATTAGATTTGGGTACGTAACGTAAATATCCTCTTTTTTCTCTCTTTCTCTCTCTCTCTCTCTCTCTCGAGAAAGGGAAAGATATGTGCGTACCTACATGGCCTCTCCTTCATTAATCCTCCTCCTCCCCCTCCCTCCCTCCAACCTACCCCGATTCCAACTCTTCATTCAAACAACAAACCCGACTCCTCTCATTCCCTACCATTATCACATATAGTTTAATTTAATTTTACTTTAAAAGGGGAAAAAGGTAGATTAGACTTACTTATACATAAGAAAGGGTGGGTAGGGGTCTACATAAGTATGTAAAGCGGAGACAGGGTTGGTGGTTAGGAAAAGAAAGAAAGAAAAGAAAGGGGTAAAAAAGAGAAAAGTAAAGCTTTTTTCAAAAAAAAAAAAAAAAAAAAAAAAAAAAAAAAAAAAAAAAAAAAAAAAGTTCGAAGCATACATCTAGTTATCTGGCGAGCATACATGACAAGAGCGAAGGATCCGGTTCACGACGTTGACGGAAGTCCTCAAGAAGATATCTATGACCACCGCAGAGAGACGGCGGACACTCGCCCTCGACGGGACTTACCGCAGTGATCCAGAGCAAAATCACGTGCCGTGCCTTCCCTCACTGGCAAACGCACCTGCCTCGACCTACGCACGACCAAATAGGCAATACCCTCACCAGGCGCGCTCGCTACGTCAAAGCGCGTCCTCGCTGCAACAAACTTTACCGAGTCCCCAATCTCACGATCAAATCTTTTATCCACTATATAATATGCTTTACGAGAAACAATTCCATCGAAAACACACGCTCAGCTCGCCGAGGCTGATTGGGTCAAGTGGTTTAGTGGTTTGTAAAAGCCCATTCCGACCGTACCCTATTCCCCGAGGCGACCTGGGAGGTCTGGCGTTCGAAGCCGGCTCTGGACGCAAGCCCGAAGTTATATAACTTAGGGTCGCTTGCGACAACGGAGCCGGCACAGCTACAGCAAACTTAGCTAGTTTCTGGGTATCGACTGCAGCGATATTTCTTTTGTAATTTTTTAATTTTTATTTTATTTTATTTTTATTTTTATTTTGTGGAGGGTGGAATGATAGGTGTGGGCGGGTAGTGCGTGAAAATATACACAATCTTTTTGCATTCTTTTGAGGACACGGATATAGTTGACGAAAAAAAGGTCCGAGTGTACGAGTCCCCCCTCTCAATTGCCTGTTCTCTGGGAATGGCAACATGTACATCAGAAGGCGTCGTTCGTATACACATGCAAGTAAGTGCACACTGTATCAAGTCGACCGATATCGTGGCAGACAGGACGGAAAGAGCTGGATCAAATAGGTAAATCCTGAAAGGCTACATTATAAGCACTGCTCTATCTACAAACGACAACACACGATATTACTACCGTACCACAACCCACACGTGTAAACCTCCCAACCCCCCGCAACAGACAAAAGGTTATCCCAACTATACACCCCTCCACTAATCCAAACTCTGAATCTGCACCTTAATAGCGCCCGTCTTGGGATCCGCCGCCGTCTTAAACGCCTCAACCGCATCCGTAATATCAAACCGATGCGTAACCAACCTCTTCAAATCAATGACCCCATTCGACAACAGCCGAATCGCCTTGGGCCACTGATTCGCATACCGATACTGAAACTGCAAATCCACCTCACGAGTACTCAACCGCATAAACGGAATCTTAATCTCGTTTTTCCCAACACCGATCACGAAAACCTTGCCGCCAAACTTGACCGCCTGGATCGCGCCCGCGATGCTCGACTCGACGCCGGTGCACTCCATGGCGACGGCCGGCTCGATGCCGCCGGTGAGCGCCAATACGCGGTCGCGGAAATCGTCGGCAGAGTGCGAGAATTCGACCTTGTGCGTGAGGATGTTCGGCATCAGCTCCTCGGCGAACGCCAACCGTCCCTCGTCGATATCCGTGATGACCAGGGGCGCGGCGCCCGCGGCACGACAGCACAGCGCGGTGACGAGACCGATGGGGCCGGCGCCGCACACGACGACGGGATCACCGAGTCGGACGCCTGCGCGGTCCATGCCGGCGAGGGCGACGCTCAGGGGCTCCAGCATGGCGCCGTCCTCCCAGGTCAGGTTGTCTGGGAGTTTGTGGCACCATGCGGCTGGGTGCTTGAGGTAGCGGCGTAGTAGACCGGGGACGGGGGGTGTGGAGAGGAACTGCACGTTCTCGCAACCGTTGTAGCGGCCCGTCAGGCACGGTTCGCAGGCGTGGCAGATGAGGTTGGGCTCGATGGCGATGCGGTCGCCGGGCTTGAGGTGCGTCACGGATGGGTGCGTGGCGAGGACCAGCGCGGCGGATTCGTGGCCGAGGATGTGCGTGTCTTTTACTATCATCGGGCCTATGCATCCCTATGTATATATCGTCAGTCTGCGTTCGATGTGGAAATTATATATGTAGAAGAAGAACAATTCCATGCAATCTACAATAACCCCCAAACAAACCCCAACCCAAAGCACTCAAAAAACAAAAACAAAAAAAAAAACATACCGCATGCCAGAAATGCACATCACTCCCGCAAATCCCCGTACTCTTAACATGCAGCAAAACCTCTCCCTCCTTGAGATCGCCGCCTTTACCGACCTCCTCGAGACTCGGCTGCGCCTCCGCGACCCACAGGTCGTGCGCCGGGTTCGTGTAGACGCCGATGTTGGCCTTGGTGGGCTGCAGCTCCGTTGCTGTCGAGCTCATTTTTTTCGACTGTTTGTTTTGGATGAGGAGGTTTTGTATGTATGTGTATGTGACCTTTTGTTTTCGGGTTCCTCGTTCCGTTCGACGGAGGGCTCTTTTCTTATGTAGATATTGATGGTTTGGATTGGATTCTCTTCGGTTCCTTGACGCCGACGACGAGGCGAGCGTATATATCACCAATAACACGCACCTCAATACGTACAACTCGGTAGTTAACTCTTCGCCGGATAAGGGTGTCAGCTGCGGTGCGGTGTGCTCAAACCAAATCTCTTCTATCCTCTTTCTCTCTGGTACGTGTGCGTCGTTGCGTGTGCGGAAACAAAATCAAAAATCACAGTTACGGAGGTTTTCCAAAGCACACGGGGTAATAAGCTAACTTATATACACTTACCCCATCTCTCCATGTTTTTAGTCGAAACTTGCTCTAGTTACTGTATGTACCTAACCTAGACTTACCGAGGGTTGGGGGTGTGGGTGTGTTGGGTTAAAAAGACGGAACAATTACCCCACCATCCATCCAATTCCATTTCACACTTACCTTACATACATACATACGCTCTCTGACATCGTACACAAAACGAAGAGGAGAAAACGTAATGGGATAGATAGATAAAGCTGAGCCAAGTACAGATCTATCGTTACACTGAAAGAAGAACAAGTTGCGAGATGGCAGACTCTCTTCCTCGTCTTCATTACAGTACCCCTCCATCCAATTCATCCACAAGCTTCAGTCCCCCAGCTACCTAACTTACCCCACCAAAACTTTTTCGAAACACCAGTTTCAACGCGTCACGCGTACTCAAGTAACTGACCTCCCTACCTAAGCTACCCAATATTTCCTTCCCCTTCCCCCCCCCCCCTCGCCCTCACTCACTCACTCACTCGCATGCCCTCTCCCCTCGCCCTCCTAAACCCTCTCTCATCTATATACCCTTTTACTACCTCCACTACAACACACCCATCCCTCAAACCCTCTCCTCAATTCTAACCATCCCCCACACACCCCAGCACCCCAACACAACCACCCCACCAACGTCCCCCGTCCTCCGTCCCCAGTCCAGCCCCATTTCCCAACACAACATTGAACACCCGGAATCTCCACGAATGGCAATCCATTCCGGCCGAGTGGGGCTGGGGGTGGGATAGTGTCAGGCCAGAAGCCGGTAGCGGAGCCTCGTGGAGTAGGAGTAGGGCCGGTGGTTGTTTAGAGGGGGTGGGTAGGTGGGATTAGTCATGGTCAGTTTCGCTTGTTGGACGCATACGATGTAGGTAGTTATGTGCAGAGGGAGGAAATTGGGATGGGAAAATTACGATATTGGTGTGTGCATCGAGGTGGTTATGTATATCGATTCATGTACGTAGATACTAGTGTGAATCGCGTATACACGAGTTCAATTTGACTCGTCCGCGCTTAGGTCCGAATTTAAGTTGCAAAAACGAAAACGCCGCGATGCCTGTTAGCTTGCTTGCTCTTCAAGGAGAGGGAATATTCAACTCGCAAATTATCAGAAACCCAGTAACAAACTCCCGTTCCCCTTACCCTACGCGCCCTATTCCATCGTATTCCCTTCCCATAGACCTTGGTATCTTCGTAGTGAGGAAAATTATACAAGAGATGTACACAAATGAACAAGAAAAACCTAAAGAGAAAAGACTATACAAGAGGTCATCGGAAACCAGGGAAAACCTTCTTTAGCCCACGTTTCCAGCGTGAAGCATTCCGGTCTTCCTCTTCGTCAATATCCGGGATGGGCCTGTCCCCTAGCAGCGCCATGGCTCGTTGTCTCACCCACTCACTGCGGTTTTGCTGGGCTGCCGGAGGCTGAGGATTAGCTACGGGAACGTTCCCTGTTTGGACGGGAGCAGGCGCTGGTGTGGTGTCTGAAAGATTTGTATTGGGGACTTGTGACGCGGGTGGCGACGATGTTCCCGCTGCCATTTCAATATCCGCTGCTTGCTGTGCCCTGCCTGGCGCGCTAAAGATGTGTCGGCCCGCAAACGCACCACTAACCGCACCTCCTATCCGACTACCCATGGATGCAAAGTTCCTTTGCGGACGAGGAGCAGTGGCATTTGAAGGTGTAGTTTGGGTGTTTGACGGTGCTGTAGTCCTATTCTGAGCAGGACGACGCTGACGCGCTCGGCTTATGAGGCGTTCCCGGCGGACCATGATGTTGGTAATCCGAGTGGGGCAATATCCAGCTGGCAGCACGCTTTGTTTGCACAGGGGACAGAGAGAGCTGTTGTTGAGGAGGAAGGGATCGATGCAATCTGCATGGTAGATATGGTGACAGGGCAACTCGCGGACCTGAGACTCGTGGGATTCGAAGTCATCTAGACAGATGGAGCATGTGGATTGTGAGAAGGATGGATCAGTGGGCGGGGCACTGCTAGATTGAGGTTGAGCCTTGGGTGAAGCTACACCCTTGGTTTGCGTGGATTGCGCCAGATCCTTTTCGGCATCTGGATCTGGCGGTCCTGAGTATGTGTAGAGTGGCAACTTTTCTAAAAACTGCTGAGGAACAGTTAGTCGTTTGACGCCAATAGCTTCCAAATCCACCTCGCCGTTGATGATGCGTCGTCGGAGGTCGTTGCGGCGTCTCCGTTGCATGAGGTGCATTGCCAAAGATGTACCTCCAATTACAACAATCAAAAGTCCCAGAACAATAACGAGAAACACCCAAAGACTGGGAAGCTGGTTCCCGGGGTCGGTACTAACGGTACTCCACAGTCTCAGATAATCGGTCGGACGGAAACTTGGGTTGGAAGACAAGACATTATCCGCATACGGCGCCTTGGTGATGTTGCCCGAGTATGCAGCCAACGATTGTATGATGTTGTTTCCGGTGTTGGAGGAAATGGCATAAGTGGGGAAAGTGTTTGCCACCTTCCAGCTCCCACCGTCGTCGAGGAGCCATGCCTGATCGTTCATCACCGGGGGCATATCATTGCCTCTATCTGGTAGGTAGGTAATGAAAGCCTTGACACCGGGCTTGCGCGCAGCCTCGAAATATTGAACGATGCATGTCTTGTTAAACCACGGAGCAACGGCTATGAGGGCGTAATCGGGATCGTTGGGGAGATTGGCTTCACGAGTGACATTGGCGGGGACGTAGCGAAGCTCCGCGTCTTTGCAGTCGTCGCTCGCGAGGTGTGGGACGTAGAGCAGACCGTAGGGGTCGTTGCCCCGTTCGACATCTTTGGGAGAGAGGGTCTGTATGTTGTTCGTTATGGGGTATCGGAAGGAGTTGTTGGCCTAGAGATGTCCGTAATCAGCGTCAAGAGGCCCAGAGACTACTAGGTCCTTCGTACCGGAAGGGTGGTGAAGTGGTCGTCATCCTGAAAATTGCTGGCATTGGGATCAGGGAAGTTTATGGTGAAGACACCAATGCTTTGAGCAGCTGCGGGTGAAGTCAGTGGTGGGCAGCGATAAAGTTGGAGTGATGTGACGTACCCATGCTGGTTCGGTGATGGCTGTTGTATTACAGTTGAGGTGATGTGGGAGGCGACGGTAGTTACTGGCCCCCGGCGCATGCTGGTATGGCAGTAGCAGGTGAGTGCTGTCAACAAAGTGCGACGATGGGATGTGATCAAATCATAGCGCGAGAGGGATTTTGCGACACGGCTCAAACAGCCAGCGGCGGTGGAAGGGAGAGAGGGCTGGGTGGGTTGGATGGATGGCAGGGAGCCATGCATGAATCGCCGAGTGAACGAGATGCGGAGACTGGAGGCAGGAAACCCGGGCGGCGCCAAGGTTTGGGAAGAAGCTTAGCCATGCTTCTTCTGCATCGTCTCCATGCCATGCTAAACACTGTACAAATAAACGTCCCCGGCAGAGGTATTGATTCCAATGGAATAATGAAAAGATTGGGAGAGGATGGGCCATGGGCTCTGCTTCCCCATGTTTTGCGCCGCCTTGATCTGATGTTCAGCGCAGACCCCATGTCGACTCGATCGTCTTCCCCGCCATTCGCCATGGAATGATGCCAAGTCCCAGCAACATCAACTTCCTACAGTGCATTGTTTCCAGACCGTCACGACGCATATCCACGACACTCAACTCCAGCAATTCTGCTTCTATCCTTCCTACGTGCACCCCATGTAGTCACGCTAGATACGCGCATCGAACCTTGCCTCGCCCCCTGCCCAGTCAGGTACACGCACGCGCGCTGCCGCCGCCACACCGCATCCATTACATTTCTAGCCGTATGACGACGCATCCCGTTGGATAACCACATTCCTCACGTCGCCATGTCCAAAAACACGAGCAGCAAGGGGAAGCCCAAGCCAGGCTCAAAACCCACCCCGGCCCGTAGTCGCAACACAACCCCACTGCCCAACGTGCGCACTTCGGTAGAACCCACCGCCTCCGCCAGTTACTTTAGCAAGCCCTTGACGGCCCTGGGGAGAAAATGCGACGTGACCGTCGAGGAAATTCTCGACCGTGCAGGATCAAACGCCCAGCAGGTCCCTTCCGGCACCGCCCTCATCGGCATGCGCGACGCAATCGAGGGCAAGGTGCTGGCAAATGTGCAAAAACGCTGCGACGTTTCCAACAGCGCCCTCCGCGAGTTGCAGGGCCTGAAGAAGAACAATCGCTCCTCACACGATCGGGATAAGGAGAGGACGCCCAAGAAAGAGTCGGAAGACCACAAACACAAATTGAAGAAGCAGGGGAAGAGGGCACCCGAGGACGAACGTCCGCTGGCGGTTGGCGCTCATGCCGTCGCTAGGCAGGACGGTGAATTAAACAAAGGTGCGCCATGGACTTTTCGTTTGCCTCGCCTCAATTGACTGCCTGGCTGACTCTCGCGCTTAGATAATTCGTCTACCATATCCTCACCCATATCACAAGCCCCGCCCTCAGCGACTGGCACAGGTCCCGCAGACCCTCCCTCGCCGACCAATTCAGATGCCTCGCATCAACCCCCGCCCGCACCCAAAATCGTACAGATGCAAACATTCGGACCCGACCCGAGCAAGTTTGACGATCCCACCATCTACCACATTCGCGACGTTGAGCCTGGTATGCCGGAGGAACTGATCAAAGAGATATACTGTGTAGCCGGATATCCCAGCACCGACCTCAAGGACAAGAGACCCGGTACCCCTCCGGACAAGGACTTTTCAAGCGCGAAACCTACGAACCAGGTCAGCGCCTCGGTCTTTGCCAACTACGTCGAACCCTACATCCGCCCGTTGACGGAGGAGGATGTGGCTTTCTTGAAAGAGAGGGGCGACCGCGTTGGACCATTCGTCCTGCCCCGGAGAGGCAACAGGCCATACAAGGACATATGGGCAGAAGAAGACGGCTCCATGCACCTCGATTCGAACGACCGACTACCTCCCAACGAAGCGCGAGGCTCGTACGACGTCATGGAAGATGGGTTTCTGGAATCAGAAGAGATATCAACAGGACCTCTACTCGCACGTCTGCTCAGCACACTCCGACCCGAAGGACGCGGCACCTCCAACGACACCAACGGCGTCAACGGCGACGCAATGGACATTGACGAAGGCCCCAGCGCCCCAGCCGACACCACCAACAACAACTCGATCCCCGCCGCCACCCAACTCCCCGACTTCGTCCTGCCCGGGTGGAAAGCCCCACCCACCACGTCCCGCACCGACTACGCGACCCTCGAAGAGCGCATGCTCATGGAACTCAAGCACTACGGCATGATCTCGGACACGGACACGGAAACCGCCGCCTACGACTCGCACTTCGACGACGAAGTCGCCGCCCGCCTCCGCTTCCTCCAAAACGAACTCCGCAAGCAATCCATCGTCAACGGCGCCCGCAAGCAGCGCCTCCTCGAACTCACCGAGGAACGCATCGCCCAGCAGGAATACAACACCATCGCCGACGACCTCGACAACCAGCTCAATTCCGCATACCTCAAGCGCAACCGCAACATTGGAAAGGGCAAGAAGCAGGCTAAACGCCCCGGTGGCGCCGGCGGTGGCAGTCACGCTACCGGCGCTGGTGCTGCTACCAATGCTGGGATTATGAGACCTGGTGTTGGCGAGCCGATACGGACGTTGTTGGAGCGCAAGGCGCAGTGGAATACGACGATTGGGCCGGTTGTTAATTACGGAAAGACGGGGTTGCCCAGGGAGAGTATTTTCGAGGAGGAGGTGATGAGGAGGTTGGAGAGTAGGGAGGTGGAGGTTTGGAATAATGAGGCGGATGAGTGATTTGAGTGATGAATTGATTGTTTTTTTTTCCCCTCTCTCTCTCTCTGACGTATGCTGCTTACTGCCTTGTTTCGTTTAAGAGTCTTCTTTGGTATCGTGTTCTTTCCTCCTCCCTTGGCCGTTTATTTTGTTTTCGTTACAACTTTAGAATTGGGATTCTTGGGTGTGTGCGGGAAAAAAAAAACAACAAACGTTGAAATACACCCCCTTCCCTTCCACTTCTACCCCCCCCCCCCCTTTCTTCCGTTACCTTTTCCTGTACAAAACATTTAGTACGTAAACGAGCCAGTCAGGTTCACCACCAAAAGTGAATCCGATCCATGTATCGAATTGAAGGATAAATACTTGATTTTTTTTCTCTCTCTCTCTCTCTCTCTCCTCTCTCCCCCTAGGTCCCTAAGATAGATGGCTAGAGAGAAAAGAAAAGATGTCTATATACATTCCCAACCAACCACTTCCAAGAAAACACCAAAACCAAACCCACAACCCCGTTTTCTACAACCCAAAAAAAAAAAAAAAAAAACTCCGCATCCAACTTAAAAAAAAAAGGGGGAAAGACTTCAAGTCAATGCAACCAGACAAAGGCAAGCAGGGCAAAAGAGAAAAAAGAAAGAAGAGGATGTATTCAAGAAGAAATAATGGGAAGAAAAAGGATATGATATTCTCATCATGGGATGATAATTAACAAACAAACAAAACACCGTTTGCCCTTTCGCAAAGAAGCATGCATGCATCGTGAGAGAAATATGAAAAGAACATCTGGATGGGGAGGAATAGATCGATCGTGGTGGGGCCTTTGGGGCGAAAGGGCCCCTGGAGGATACATGAATACATGCATATGTGTAGGCAACAAGTCTTCCTCCTGCTGTGTGGAGTGTAAGAGGGACAAGCGTTTGGGGAGACAGACAGCCTGTCTGCCACGGGGAAACACAGGCCAAGACGAGATGAAACAAAACAACCGCAGTTATTTCAAGGGTATTTCAGAAAGAAAAAAAAAGCGTGCGTGGCCCCAGGAACCCGGAACAGAGATAGATTATGGGGGGAAACAAAGTTGGTTCAATTAAGTCGAGGACAAACCCGCGCTCGGCTATGCAACAAGTAGAGAGAACAATAATGGGGTTCATGAAAGCGGCAGTTTTTTTTTCTTCTTTTTTTCTTTCCTGTTTTCCTTCATGCTGGCGCGGCTGGTGGCTGCTGGTATGTTTGTGAGGATGAGCTTGTTGTGGTGGTGTCGACTGTGCGGTTCATCTGTGCCAGCTGACCAGCCATGATGCGCAGCGCATCTCTGGTGGCATCCACGTTCAGCTCGCCCCTCTCCTGCGCATCCTTGAGGAACTGCTCCCACTCAGGATCCATGGGCACGTTGGCTCCCTGTTCTCGTAATGCTGCGGCGTGCATGAGGCGCGCGTTCAGTTCGAAGCCGACGCTCTCGTCGACGTCTGGCTCTTCGTCCTCCTCCTCATCCTCCTCGTCCGAAGGCGGTTCCGTGTCGGGCATCTCGGTGTCGGTTGGGCGCAGCATGTTGGCGTCGCTGCCCATGTGTTGTGATTGCTGTGCTGGCATTTCTTCAATCTCCACTTCAATATCCGTCTTGACGTTGATGCCTTTGCTGGCACTTGTGCGTCGCTGCTTCCTCCTGTCTACCCACTCGCCAATGTCCATGCCCGTGGTGTCTCGGACGCGGCAGCCCTCGTCGCGTTCATAACGTTCGCGCGCCCACAAGGTGCCCTCCCAGCGGCAGAAGCCCTGGATCTCCGAGTCGGTCAGGCCAAGGGCATCGAACGCCTCAAAGAGCTTCTTGTGGTGCGGAAAGCGGCCCAGCCGCTTCCTGTGCGGGGCATGGGCATAGTTGAGACCTGGGTAGCGGGCCTCGATGGTGTCGAGAGAGCCGTAGAATGTGGCTGTTTCAATCCGGACTTCGCCCACGAGGTTCTTGGAGAGATGGGCGGAAAAGGACGGCGGGTCGTTGGGAGACGGGTTGGGGAACAGAGTATTGTAGACGAGAACCGAAATGGGGGTTTTGCGGTGCATGGTGGTGACTGTGGGTATGGATGTGAGCGTCCCCTTGGGTGGCGAAGTGGGATTCGGGGGGTTTGGTGGTGGAAGATGGTGTTGCGCCGAGCGGAGGAAAGCCGCAAGTCAAGTCTCAGGGAGAGCTGCTGGGGGGGCAGGGGTGGAGGTGTGGATGCCTTGAGTTTGGGGGTGTTTGTCCGTTTCAGTGGAGGTCTGGGGAAAATGGCGAAGGCGAAAGCGATGCGGTGCAAAAGGGGGATTGCGGGTGCGGCGGAGGGGGAGGGAGGTGAGGAGGCAGGCAGGCAGGTGAATAGGCGGTGGGAAGGCAAGTCGAAGGGGTGTGGGAAAGGGTAAGTTAGTGTGCAGAGCGGTGCAGAGCGGTGCGGTAGGTAGAGTAGGTAGTAGACTAAGTAGCACGGTGGTGGTGGCTTCCGATTCGCTTTCCGACCTTAGCGAGCAGGGGTTCTAGGGGTAAGCAGGGCCCTACGCTCGGGCGTGTGCCAAACAAAGGTCACCCTTCACACTCGACTGCTCAATCTCATCAGCCTTTGCTGGCAGCGGCATCTCTTGTCACACGCTCACTCACCCTCACGCTCACGCTCACGTAACTATGTCCCAACGCGCCGGCAGTGCTGCGTGTGCTGTGCGGTGCGGTGCGGCTGATCCCGCGGGCTGGCAAACCCGGCAACAAACAAGCAGTTTTTTTTTCTTTTTTTCTTGGGCCAGGAACGACCAGAAAAGAGCGACCAAAAGGAACAAGCAGGCAAGTGGCAAAGGGCGGAAAGAGAGAGTAGTTGGTGCGGGCTGAGGCGGTGGACTGTCTTGTCTGACTCTGGGCGGATGGATGGTGGCCCCTCGTTTCGAAAAGGGAAGCTTGGGACGCTGGCGGCTTGTCCTGTTGCCAGTGCAGCGATTCTGGTACTCGGATGGGGGACTCGAACACGATCGGTCTCTTGCAGCCGGCCGACGTGCACGATACCGCCTGTGGTCGGGGCGAGGCGAGGCGAGGCGAGAGGTGGTAGTGGCTTGTGAGAGGGCCGGGGGGAGGTGGAGATGGAGATGGTAAAAGTAGGTACGGTACGGTTAGGTCAGGCAGAAAACCACAAACCAGAATGGATACGAGCACCAAAGGAAGGTTTTATAAGTAACTTTGGGATGCTGTGCTTTCTTTCCCATCCAGCCACGGATCCGGGGAGACGTTATGCTTAAGTAGCGCCTCACCGCCTCGCAGCAGCTACTTAGCCATCGTCTGTCTATAGAGATTGTATGATGATGGATGGATGGGATGGGATGCAATGCTTAATCCTCCTATATGCAAGCTGCACCCACCGCCCATTCCATCTCCACGCCCAACGCCAGGACCGGGGTGCTTCCGCAGTTCGAACATCCTGGAGCCACTCATGGCCGTCTCCCTGTCTGCTCTGCACGCATCTCGCTGGATTGAGCGTTGCCATCTGTGCAACATACAGCATGCCTCCACCACCCGCCCCAGCCTGTCTGTGTTGTCACTCGGTGACTTGTCTAGCCAGCCTACTGTACATGTTTAGCATCGACTCGCTCTTCCACGGCCTGCAGGGCCAAGCAGCCATGTATCCTCCGGTCCTGAATCATCCACCCGTCCATTTGCTCGTGACATGTCAAAACAACCGCAATATCCTTGAATGTTGGTGTGACCAAAGTCACGAACAGCCTTGGTCGTTGAATATCCCATCGACTTGGAGCCGGCCCATCGAGATTGTTCATCTGCCCGAGTAAAAATGGAAATGGGTGCGTGAATGGCCTAGATCTCCGAGTCCACGATTCCCTGTCAACCGTCTCGCAGCTCCAGTGCCAATCACCACCTGCCGCCGTGCATATGGCAATACAAGTACCTACCTCCTGTCGCAATCATCTCCACCCGCAAATCTTCCCTCTCGCCCAATGACTCGACCGTCCTCGATGGATGGCCACGCTCGTCGTCCGCCCACGTTGCCATTCGTTGTTCTCAGAGAGAGAAAACGCCGAACCATGGCGCCATTGGACCGTCGTCTGCATCTGTCAACCGCTGCGCCGGTATGCAGCCATGTACATAATATAGATAGAGAGCCATTCCAGACTTTCATGAGAATGCACAACTCGTATCAAACCCGCACGCCAAAAACATTGCTTTTGTACATACCTCAAGTGCTGCATGTCGTTGTGTCTGTTTTGTCTCACGGAAGAAAAAGATGGGTAGAGTGGCACGCTTTGACGCGATTGGCGCCCATCCGCGCTCGCTCGCCCTTTCCTTATTCATTTAAATCTATCAATGCCCTTTCATAAACACGCCACTAGCCCATCTCCACCATGCCTCGCCCTCACTCCACTCACTTCGTGCATATGCGTTTCTTCCCATCAGTGCACTGATCCGAAATCCCCTCCGGAATATGCCGCCGTGCCCAGATTGAACACGTCTTCATACTGGATGGGCAGGCATGTCCACTTTTGAAGGCATAGTCCAGGGTCAGTACAGTATACCTTCTCCACAGCTATCATCGCGACCTGGTCTAAACAATTGTCAAAGAGTTCCCACATATCCGCATCGACTACTTCAGGCACCAACCTGGGCATAAGGCGCCGCTGGCTTGCTTTCTCAGCCATGTCCACTCGGATCATCTGACGGGCCTGGAGTCGTTGCGGGCGCCTTTTGTGTACTGTTCGGCTGCTACGCGTGAGGTGAGACAAATCACCATCATCGATCGAGCATCGGTGTTAATTTCCATAGATACTTCTGCGGCTTGAAAAATATCACTACCGCGTCAACTTCTCTCGTGGAATTCTGGAAAGCCGCAATGTCACCTACGACCGTAGCATGCGAAAGCTGGCAAAGCCACTGCCACTCGATACGCCCACTACTATTGAGCTTGCGCCAGGTAACAAAATCCGTGTCACCCTAATCGATGCCAATCATTGTGTCGGTGCCGTCATGTTCCTGATCGAAGGTGACGGCAAGGCTATCCTTTACACTGGCGACATCCGGGCCGAAACGTGGTGGGTGAATAGCCTCGTGCAGAATCCGATCTTACTGCCATACACGCTCGGACCCAAAACCCTTGATTGTATATATCTCGATACTACATTTGCGACCAAATCCACCCCTTATCGAGAGTTCCCCTCAAAGGCAGAAGGCATCAGAGAACTCCTGCAGAAAGTCAGTTTGTACCCCGATGACACCGTCTTCTACTTCCACTCGTGGACCTTCGGATATGAAAATGTGTGGATAGCCCTCTCAAACTTTCTCCAGTCAAGAATCCATTTGGATGACTACCGCGCGTGCATTTTCGGCTCTCTTTCCACTCTGGACAAGAAGTCTTTGCACACTAGCGGCCTCATAGTGCCGAGGGAAAATACCTACCTGCAAAAGTCTGGTCTGGAGATCCGCGAAGCCGCTGCATTATGCGGATTCAAGAATGGTAATCACATACAATCTGGCTGCCTGACTTCGGACCACAATGTACGCATACATAGCTGTGAGCGTGGCATGGGATGCCCGGTGATGGACCCTAATCCGGATCGCATAAATCCCCAGATCGTTCACATCATCCCGATAGTAAATCGGATCGACAACACGGAGATCCTCGAAGTTGGCGCCGGTGGCGGCAATGGAGACTTGAATCAGAAAGAAGAGCTGGAAACAGGTGATGCGCTAGACATTGGGAAGTTGGCAGAGCTGTGTACCAAACTAATCAAGGATCCTGGGACACTTTCCAAAGTTCTTGCTCTCGTGAAACAAACACCGGATGAAGGCAATCTCACAATCGATCTCAGCATGGAGATTCAGAGAGAAGGTTCGGACAGCGAGCCCGAGATGACTTTTCCAAAACTCGTTGCGGCCCTCACATCTCACGTTTCCAAACCCGACGACGCTACTACTCAACCTCACAATTCCATTCGCTTTCCCTACTCGCGCCACTCGTCCTACTCTGAACTTTGCACGCTTATAGAGGCTTTCAAGCCAAGAGACATTTTTCCTTGTACCGTAGATGAAGCCAATTGGGATCCCTCTGTTAGCATGCGGAATCTATTTGGATCATGCTGCTCGGGGGACACATTTCGACACGACGTAGAGATGATGAGCTTGTATGGGGCGAGAATTGAGAAGAAGGCGAATTGCAAAAGAACAAGGGAGACTCAATCTAGTACACAGGACGATGAGGCGCAAAGCGCTACACCCACTAAGCCGAAGCGACAGAAAACAGACCCTGCGCAGGCGGTGGAGAGTGCGGAAGATTCAGATACTTTCCACACACCTATACAGCCCCGTTTGGAATCAACCGCGGTCGTGAAAGAAAATGCTGTTGCGCCCGTCTCCTCCCTCACTGCAACAACTTCTTCAAACGAGCCCATCAACCCTAAACTAACGAGGTCGAAAGTTCTGGAGAAGAACGATCGCAATCGCACTCGAACTTACAACCGCCATCTCGCATACGAAGCCGCTCTCGGCCTTCGACTCACGTGGGCCGACTACGGTGGTCTTGTATCGACTCAACGAAAACCAGACATGGCGGAATATGAGTTGGAACTGTGAGGCTGTCTTTCGTGGTGGAATCTTCACAAATCATGCGATTTTTATGCACGTCCTAGATACCCAGTAAATTAATTTTTCATTGCATGCATGAGGCCTGCCGCGTTGTTACACAGATTACGAGATTCGTAATGTAGAGGAGAGTTTTTGCCCCACGTTGACTTGCGATGGCTCCGATAAATAGCGCGGGGCACCGCATTCGGTCATTGATTGGGCCCATGTTGCTAGACTTTTTTTCTGCTACGACTCACTCCTCTTCTTCTTCATTGACTTTTCTTGTTCAATTACACATTAGAGTTGCCCGTCATGGCTCCCGCACTGCTCGCCGCCATTGACTTGGCCAACTATGGGCAAACCGCCACCCAAGGCCTGACCCCGCACCAATTGACCTATGTGAGCAATGTCTTCGCCCGCGTCACCCCCGAAACCATCGATCAAGCCCTATCCCACCTCCAACAATCCGTCGGTCGATACACCAACTACCTCGGAGCCACCCTGCTCACCACCGACCAAATTGTCTCCTTGCTGGATGCTGGGGCTACCAAAGTCTTCGTTTCGGCCGAACAACTCCAGCAGCTTCTAGCATTGAACATCGACCAGGACAGGATAGTCCTTTGTTTGCCCGGCCGCACCAGAGAGGAGAACATCAATGCGATCGCGGGAACCACGGTCGACGTATACTATCACGATGTGGTGGATGTTGAAATTGTCGAGGCATGGTTGAAGGAGTACGGCACCGATCGGCCGGATGTTTTCATCTCCTTCGCCAACCCAAGCTTGGACAACGCACTCCTCGTATCAAAATTGAAGGCAATTCCAGTCCTTCCCGCCTCCAGCCTTACTGTCGATACCCAAAAAGAACCAAACCTACTCAGCGTTTCCAAGATCATCATGGCCAATGCGACGAGCGATCGTCCCGACGGCCTCTTCACCACCCTCGTTGTGGATGAGAGGAGAACGGCTCTTGGATTGGTATACAGCAATGAGGAGAGTGTGGCGGAAAGCTTGAGGACGGGACGTGGCGTGTACCACAGTCGCAAGCGGGGATTGTGGTACAAGGGCGAAAGTAGCGGGGATGTCCAGGAACTCATCTCGCTATCCCTGGACTGCGATAGTGACTGTCTGCAATATGTGGTCCGTCAAAAAGGTAGAGGGTTCTGCCACCTCGCGACACCCACCTGTTTTGGTCAATATACCGGCCTTTCACGCCTTCAGAAGACCCTCCAGAGTCGGAAAGAGTCTGCGCCAGCCGGCTCTTATACCGCGCGCCTGTTCAATGACCCGCAATTGCTTCGCGCAAAGATTCTTGAAGAAGCCACCGAGCTCTGCGATGCAAACACGAAAGAGGAGATTGCATTCGAGGCTGCAGACGTTTTCTATTTTGCTCTTACCAAATGTATCTCCGCGGGAGTTTCACTGGAAGATGTGGAGCGCAATCTTGACGCCAAGAGTATCAAAGTAAAGAGAAGGAAGGGCGATGCCAAACCTGCGTTCATTGGACAGGGAGGCTCTACCAACGGTACCCAAACAGAAGCAGTCAAAGAAGCAGCGTCAATACCGAAGAGTAAAGACGATCCGGCCGGGACCAAGGATGGCCGGATAGCGATGAAGCGATTGTTGACGGCAAACGAGACACCCCAGACGATACTCAAGGCATTGCAGAGACCTTCACAGCGCTCCAGCGACAAGATCATTGCGATATGCAATCCCATCATCGAAGCAGTGAAGACCCGCGGCGACGCTGCAGTGTTGGAGTATACCCACAAGTTTGAGAAGGCGACTTCGCTGACTTCACCCGTGTTGAAAGCACCATTCCCAGAGTCGTTAATGACATTGAAGCCCGAAACCAAGCAAGCCATGGACATATCATTCGAAAATATCCGAAAGTTCCACGCGGCACAAAAGGAAGAGAAGCCACTCATTGTCGAGACGATGCCTGGTGTTGTGTGCTCACGCTTTGCTCGGCCCATCGAGCGGGTGGGTCTTTACGTACCGGGAGGAACTGCCGTGCTGCCTTCAAGTGCTCTCATGCTTGGTGTTCCGGCATTAGTCGCAGGCTGCAAGAAGATTGTACTCGCAACGCCTCCTCGCGCAGACGGTTCCGTCACCCCCGAGGTTGTCTATGCTGCCCACAAGGTCGGCGCCGAAGCCATCGTGTTGGCCGGAGGCGCGCAGGCTGTAGCCGCCATGGCCTACGGAACCGAAAGCATATCCAAAGTAGACAAGATCCTAGGACCAGGAAACCAGTTCGTCACAGCCGCCAAAATGATTGTCTCCAACGACACCAACGCCGGCGTAAGCATTGACATGCCGGCCGGGCCCAGCGAAGTCCTCGTCGTCGCCGACGCGTCCGCCAACCCAGCCTTCGTCGCGTCCGACCTCCTCAGCCAAGCCGAACACGGCGTAGACTCGCAAGTCATTTGCATCGCCGTCGGTCTCAACGAGGCCCAACTCGCCGCCATCGAAGACGAGCTCCACGCCCAAGCTATGGCCCTCCCGCGCGTCGACATTGTCCGCGGTGCGATCGAGCACTCCATCACCCTCTCCGTCTCCACCATCGAAGAAGCCATGCAGCTCAGCAACGAATACGCGCCCGAACATCTCATCCTGCAAGTCCAGAACGCCGAAAAGGTCGTCGATCTCGTCGAGAACGCGGGCAGTGTTTTCATCGGCCAGTGGACCCCCGAAAGCGTGGGCGACTACTCCGCCGGCGTCAACCACTCTCTCCGTAAGTCCTCTCCCTGCTCCCCTTCAATATCGGAATCAAACACTAATCCGTACAGCGACCTTCGGCTACGCCAAGCAGTACTCGGGCGTCAACCTGGGCTCCTACATCAAGCACATCACCAGCTCGAACCTCACGCGCGAGGGCCTCGCCGCCGTCGGTCCCGCCGTCATGGAATTGGCCCGCGTCGAGGAGCTCGAGGCGCATCGGCGCGCTGTTAGTTTGAGGTTGGGCGTTGCGTGAGGTGGGGGTAAAAGTAGTTATCCAAATGATTTCGCTTGAATAGATATGAGACTTTGACTCTTTTTTTTTTCTTTCCCCTGTTTCCGAAAAGCATAACTTACCAAAAACTTCAAAATAGCAAAACACTTGCAATTACATAAGTTGAAAGTATCCAAGGCCCAGGCAAAAAAAAAAATAAGTTTACAGAGAGAAAATCAGAAAAACCAACCCAAAAAACCCAAAAAACCAAGAAATAAAGGAAAAAAAAACTAAACAAAAAGATTTTCCTCAAAATATCCATCCCCTTTTTCTGCTAAACCACGTTATATATATATTTTTTTTAAAAAAAAAAACGCCCCCCCCTCCTCTTCTCTCTCTCTCTCCCCCCCACAAACACACACGTTTTGAACAGGAAAACCAAAGTGAAATCATCACCATTCCTCCTCCTTCAC